>BPLR01012114.1:0-11547 GCA_021605095.1 Caerostris extrusa
TCCTCATTCATTGTGTGTCTGAATAATTATTAAATTTCGAAAGAAAAAATGTATAGATATATTATTTTATTTTCTTCCATCTGTCTCTGTGACTCTATGATTCCATTTTTTTGTAAAATCCCCCTTTAAGGCTATCCATAAAAGAATATAGTTTGTTGACAATATCCTTTGGGAGCTATTATAGTATTGGAACTTCATTAGCAATAGAATACTATACAGATAGAGCGCTACTATATAGAGAAGATATATCAATGCAATATTGGAGACAATAGTACATATCTCCATTGCATCGATATTGTATCACACTTTCACATGTGAACAACCAATATCAATATTGTATCACACGTATATGGTGACAAAGACACTTTATACAGAGCTCTCGTGAATTTTCTAACGGCCTGATGGCCAATTAGCTAGTACTCTGGCCTTTTTGGTGCTTCAGTTTTCGATCACTTCTGCGGTGGCATTGATGTTTGTGGGTGGTTCAACCACTTTTTGCTGTAGAGGCAGGGTGAGCTGTGTAAGTGTGCACAAATGACACATAGCCGAAACCCAAACCGCTAAAAGTAGATATCTCAAAATTATTCTACGTAGCAACAAATAAAAAATACTCCATTTTTAATGTTATTACAGCAACAGCAAACGGCATCTCAATTATTGCTATTACTGAATCACTGCGCCTAGGAGTTGAAGTAGTGTCCCTTTTTACGGTTTGGGAAGGATGTGAGAGGCCCGATTCCCGTGACCCCTACGATCATATTGGACAAGAACCTACGGCTTAAAGTGGATTCCGAACCCTCATAAACATCCCCGGCACCGCCGGGGACTTGAACTTGAAAAACCTCAGTGGTACCGAGCCCCAGAATTTCGGCAATCAGAACCCAAAATTATTTTTAAAATATTAAAATTCAAAAACTAGTAACTCTCTCTTGTCAATCCAGTATGTCGCCTGATGCCCAATGGCAAGTGCTGTGGCCATTGGGACAACAGGCTCCAAGTTTGAATTCTGTCCGTGCGCTGGATGCCGAAAGTGTATAGATCTTCGGAAATCTACTTAAACTGTAGGTCTTTGGCAGACTAGCCTCCAAATTGTGAACAACCTAAATAGCTAGAGTTTAAGTTATGACCGTATAGACCGCACCGGTTTGAGAACACCGCAGATGAGAAGCGATGAGATAAGAAAACACAATGGGATGGATAAAACCATCCCGATATGCTGGACAACTTTTCGGGCCTGTCCATTCTGTGATGGATTGTATCAGACTCTAGATGCGGAAGACAAAAAGAGGCGAAATCTGTCGAAGAAGAAAATGCACATTGGAATAATCAAGCGTGAATATCGGCCAAAACAATGGAATTGAAAAGATGTGCCCTTCCGAATCAATAGAGTGTGTTTGATTTTTCTTTCTTTGTCAGGGTAAACAAAAATAAAACCTATTTTTTTGTGCAAAAACGAATTTGACATAAAAACAAGCCGACAAGAGTTTTGGAGATCCTGAGATTTGATAATGCAGTTTGCGTGAAAACTCCGACATTCGTGTTAATTACCGTGATTTCGAAAACGATAATATGTGTGTCACATAAAATGTAATTTTTGAAATTCTTTTCTGACGTTCACAGAAGGAATTTCTACAGAATGTGAAAATCATCTCTGTGGCTTTGATTCTGGTAACTTTCGTTATTGTCCAAAAAAGAAAAAAGATAATGAATCGATTGATTACCCTTAACTGAGCATTTTCCTATATGCCTCGAAGGTACCAGAACTAAATTCTTAGACATTTCGATATCAGATACTTTGGTATTTACGATCCCAGATCTCGTGGTAAAGGTTTTTTTTTTTTTTTTCCTAATCATGGTTCGTTTTATAGCATCTGAAGTAAACGAACCAATGTTTGTAGGGCTAAAAAGAAAATGATGGATCTTTTCAAAGGACGAGTGTGAAAGTTGGTAAGAGAAAGTATATATATATATAGAACAAATGGGGCCCTGGGGAAGGTTGGGTTATTTTGAATAATGTGTTGGCCTTTGTTGATGGTAAAAATGATCAATCTGGGCTTTTTATTGATCCTTCTCTTCAAATATTATATTGAAAGAAAAGATTCCATATAATAAGCAGTTATCACAAAACTTCAGGACCCATGGCTAAATTATTTTTTAAACAAAAAGGATGCTGTTTTCATATCGTATGTGTTACAGTCATTTGCTGGAAGATTTACACACTCTGACTTGAGCAGAAGTAAAAGCATTGCGCTATTAATCCATGCGCCGGCCTTTGGTACTCAGATTTGAATCCTGGTGGCTGCATGTATATTTGGCAGTGGTCTTTGGAATCGTTAAAACTTGTAGGCTGTCCCGGCTATACACCACAGCATAAAATGACCATAGAGCGACAAACCAAACCATCTCCAGCAACTTATTCATTCATACTACGAGCTATTTAAGACAAAGTCATAACAATACCTAAAGTCATTGATGTTATTTGACTGGCCCTCAGAGATCTATAAGCTTGTCGTCCCTAGACGATAGCATGGAGCTAGTACCTATATATTCACAATGTAGCCCTACAATTAAAATTGAATTTTTCATTTTAAAAAAATACACAAAAATATTCCAAAGGATCAAATTAGTTTTCTTGTGATATAAATCAATAATTTATAAAGGCTTTCTAAAATTCTAAGTGATTATTTCGCATATCAAATATAATAGATTAAATGAATGCTACGCATAAATTAACCACAAAAAAGAGAATTGAATGTGTCGGCATTAACGTGGCTTTTCCTTCACAAAGCATATAAATAGCATCATAAATAACGTTATGCATTAAAACAAACGTAAAAGTTATTTTATATTGAAATGAACACTTTTCTAAGAAATAAGAGAAGCCAAATACAAAAGCAAAATTTATTGAGTAAGATTTCAAAGCAATATTCGTTATTTAAAGTTAAGTAAGTATATATAATAAAAGACTGCTGGTATATCAGGAACGTTCAAAGAATTTATTTTTGGGATTTATTACCTGAATGACGTATTTTAAAATATCAAATTTAAAGTAACAGAATTGTATTTATAATCCATTTAACAAATATCAAATATCTACGAGAAAATTTTTTTTTTCTAACTTACTTTTAATTTTCTGAAATAAACCTTTCCAAGAAATATTACGATCGAAAACCTATTTTCCTCCCCAATATTAGAACACATAAAAATATTTTTTCATTGGAAAAAAAAAAAATGCATCCATTCAATCTCCGAACTAAATTTTTTATTTTTTTTGAAAGGGAACTTCTTTCATAAGCGGAAAAAGCACTCATTTTTTTTAGAAAAGTTGACAAAATGTATTAGATAAAAAAAAAATTTCTTTAGATCAAATTACATGAGAATAAAATTTTTGTATCTTAAATTAATAAATGAAGTAAAGTGTTTTTCCATTTCTTAAACTTATTCTGACGAGAAAAAGAGAGAATACGAAACAAAAAAATGCACTTCCAAAGAAGAAAAGATTCGAGAATGTGAAACTCTTCAAAAAATAAAACACTTTTTTTTTTTTTAGTGTGATACGTGTAGAATAAAATGTTGAGAGGGTTCGCCTTTATTTCCAATGTTGATTCCCCAAATTTGTTAGTATACACCAAAAAAGAATGGAACTTTAGGAAAATTTATTTATTTTTACGTTTAAATGTAAGAAGAAAAAAGTTAATCAATCGATTCACTATCTTCTTTTTTTTTTTAATATTTTTTTCTTTGTGGGAAAAGGGTACTTCCAAACTTTGGTTTAACTTCAAATACCACTTAAAAGAAAGGAGCTCGAACCGTGATGAGAACTTCACGATCCTTTTGCACGAGATCAGGAACGTAAAAGTTCCTAAAAGTATCCCCTGATATCTGAAATGTTCTAAATTTAGTACTGGAACTTTCCGCGCATGTGAGAAGAAAAATTAGAAAAAAGGCAATCAATTGATTCATTATCCTTTTCTTTTTATATTTTTAGTTTTTCTTTATGGGAAAAATGGCGAAAGTTACAGAATCAAGAAGTTACAGCTCACCGTCCTTCCGTAGACGTCATAAAAATTTCCCGGAATTACATTTTATGAAACAAACATATTTTGGGTTTTAGACAGTCAACGCAAATGTCGGAGGTTTTGTCCCCACCAAACTGCGTTTTTATCGAATCTCGGGATCTGTGAAACTGCTGTCGATTTGTTCTTATGTCAGATTCGATTTCCCATAAAAAAAAAAAAGAGTTTTTTTATTTATTTATTTGTTTATCGCTGACAAAAGCAAAATCGACACACTGCTGATTCGGAAGTGTATTTTTTTTTCTTTCTTCCCTTCTTTGTTTTTGTGATGATCCTTTGTTTGATAATGTTTGTTCACTTTTGATTATTCCAATTTCGTTTTTCTTTTTCTTCTACAGATTTCGCATCTTTGTCAGACAGTACATCACACAATGCAGGCAGAAAAGTGTGTCCAAACATTTCAGGATGTTTCTATGTATCCATTGTGGGTTTTGAGTATTGAGTATTTATCATGGATTGATCTCTGAGTATTTATCATTGCAGTGGTTCTCAAACTTTATACATATATTAATTTAATAAATATTCATTATATATTAATTTCTGATAAGTATTTTATTTAAAAAATGAAAAAAATAGACTACCCAAAGAGCCAGATGGAAACTAAAATAATAAATCAATAATTTTTGTTTTTCAATTCTAAAAATTATTCAGACACAAAAGGAATGAGGTTTGATTTTCGAAATACATCCGATATGAAACAAAAAGAAGAAAAAAAAAACCAACCTATTTTAGAACTCTGCAAGTATATTTTAACGAAAGGTCGATTTATTTCCTTTCAAACAGTTTGACCAAATCTGTTTGAAAGGAAATAAATCGAGTTGTTTTTCAATCCAGAGCAAAGAGAGAGTTTTTATTATTGCCGGAGATCTGGTAGAGGGAAGGAATAAAGAAGAAGAAAGGAAATAATCCGCATTTATTTTCCTGAGTGAAATACGGTTTGAAAGGTCTCGAGATGAAGGGCCCGTTCAGGAAGTACGTAAAGAAGACATGAATACCATTACTTACAGATATGGCAAGAATACTTGAATAACACATTCTTTCCCCGGATGGTTTTCCCTGATTGAATCCCATCTCTCCACACAGCAGTCGTCGTGTTCAAAGGGTCATTTCAGATGTCAAATTCTCTAACGGCAGATGAAAGGGGTGGATTTTCAAAGCAGTTCGCGTGGAAGTTTCTCGTGGAATATAATGGATTCAAAATGGGTATTCCTTTATCTGTTGCTTGTTAGAAGGATTTTGAAATCGCTTCACTAAATTCTGCATAGGCAGAGAGAGTACTAGCCTTTAGAATTCTAATATTTTAAAGAATAATTTAAGGTCTGATGGCTGAATGGCTCGTGGTCTGCCACTTGGCACCACAGGTTTTCGGGTTCGAGTACCGGCGATCCTGTGTATGCTTGCAGTGTTCCGAAATCCAAGTTAAACTGTAGGTCCCGGTCTAATTGAATCACAGAGCTTTTTGCGGATCATTGTGACTCCACGTCTGTGGCTTATCTTCAAGCTACACGCGCTCCCTGGGTAGTGCTAAGTGAGTAACTTCGGTGTGGCACTTGCCTTAAAGCATCAAAGACAATTGTCTCAGTGTTTGCCTGCTGCATTAGAAAAAAAAAAATATTTTATGTGATAAAACATATTTTCATTTTGGATAGTTAACGTGAAAGTTGGAGGGGCCAACAGTTCTTTGAATTCGAGCAAAAAAAAAAAAAAATTACATCTTTTACTTTTTAGAACGTTCGTTCACGGAAGAAAAAAAAGCCACTGGAAAGTACAAAATTTTCATGTATTTAAATTTTCATGGAAAGTATTAAATTGCATTTTTAAATTTCATGTGGCTTTAGGACGTTGTTCTTGTTTTCTTCAATCATTTGAAATTGCTATGCTATTTTAGTTAGGCAATAAAAGATCATTTTCGCTTCTAACAAAGAATATCAGAATAAAATTAAACTATTCTCTGGTATCTTCTTTTTTTTTTTTTCTTAATATTGTTTTATCATTCGAATTCGGCATTGTAAGCAAAGATAACTATTTTTTGACATAATAGAAAAATTTAGGATTATTCGTAAATAATTTTGAGGTAATTTTATCCTAATAAAAATTATTATCGTTGTCAAAATAACACATTTTTGTTTGAACAAAATAAAATTCCACGTAATAATTTGGCATTAAAGCGATAAAATTTGGCTTAACTGAAATTTAGGGAATAACATTTTAGCAAAATAGTGATATATTTCGGCGTTAAAGCGGCAATATGTGGCGTAAAAGAAAACAGTAAAATTTTGGCATAGTAGTGGTAAACATTTGATTATAAAATAACATAAATTGGCGTAAAGGCAATTTCGACATAATTTTTGTTGCCCCTAATAGTGCTAAATTTTGGTGTAAAAGCGATAACATTTGGCTCAAAAGTGTTCTAGAATAAAAATATTTTTAATGATAATAACTTGGCGCTAAAGCATTTTATAAAAACATTTTAAAAAACAAAATTCGCTTAGTGAAAACGTTTGGTGATAAATCATTTTAAGGATTTAAATTTCGGCAGGATAGTGATAAACTTTGGCTTAAAATCACTTTCAGGAATAAACTTTGACGTAATAGCTGTTTTGCTACTTATATTGACGTAATAGCAATGTTTGGCAATAAATTTTGGCAAAATAGCGTTTTACAATGTCACCGAGCGGCATCCATTTTGTTTGTTTACTTGGCGATTTGGCATCCCAGTGAAGGATTTTGGAGTAATATCATTTTACAGCGAAAATTACCTGGTGGATTCATTATTATGCTTACTTGGCAACTTGGCAGGATGGCGATGTTCTTGGCACAAAGAGTACAGGGTTCTAGATTTTTACCAACGAAATTACAAAATGCTGTAAAAGCAGGTTTTTAATAATAATTTGACAACAGTTTGTTGATCATTTGACTTTTTGGAGTCAAGTTATTTCAGAATGTTTTAGCTTGGTGCAGTTTCAAACAATGTTACTAATATTCTGTACTCTGCCTACATTGAAATTTTTGTATTTAATGCAGTTTTGCAATAAGTCTTAAGTCAAAGGAGAAACAGATGCTCTATTTGATCAAAAAGTTTCTTTCTTTTCGATTATTTTTCCTTTTGTAATTAATGTATATTTTACCAAAGTTTTGATGTTATTTTTCCCTTCAGATGTTTTTATATATGTCAAACTTACGTGAATACAAAACAGTTCTGTTTTGTATTCGTTCATTCTGACTTATTTATTATTGCGAAAGAATTCCCTTTGTACAAATTTATTGTAGCCATTTGCTAGTTTTGTAACAATTGAACTGTTCAATAGGAAATGTAGCTAAATGTTTTCAACATTTTCATTCTTCTTTTGATAATGATTAAATTGTTAGTGGTTTCCCCCCCTAAAATAATGAAAAAGAATTTATTTACTGAATGTGTGTAGAGTACGAATTTTAAATATTGCGGTTAATTAGTTAGTTAATTCAGTTTTAATATCATCAATATCATTGGAGCAACAGTCTTATTGTGGGCCAAGGCTGTCTGCCTACTGTCAGATAACGAGATGAGATATTTTTCTTTTTAATGGATAGGTTAACACTACGCCGAACGCTCAACAGCCATATTAGACCGAGACATACAATTTAAAGTGGATTCCGAACCACTACACACATCCATGGCCCGGCCGGGACTCGAACCCGAAACCTGTGGCACCGAGTGGCAGGCCGCTAGTCACTCGGCCCTGATGGCCGAGTGTCTAGCGGCCTGATACAAATTCAAAATCGTGAGTCTAGAGATACAAATTCAAAATCGTGACTCAAAAGGTATTTTAAAATTTTCAAACATCCTTCTATTTATTATCTAAGATTTAAGTGTAATAAAATGAATAAAGAGATCACACTTGACCCCACAAAATGAAAATCCGCTTCCTTCACCTAATGCCACTTAATTCACTTTAATCAATCGTCATAAGTTGGCATTAACCCCCTGCGCCATCTTTCCGGCTCTCCGCAGAGATCCCGTGTTATACGTTTCCGAGAACGCCAATTGAAGGTTCTCCAATTCCTGATTGAATTTAAATCCCTAGCGGAAGGACTGCATCCGTCCAATTACAATCCGAGGGGCACCAGGAGAGACTCATCGATGGCCAAGTAATTATTTCTCCCTAGGTGAGGAAACAACGGAAGTGGGCAATAAGTTCGCTGCGGATGGGGCAGTCACAAGTGTCACTCTCACTGATAACAGAGCTCATTTACGCTCGAATGCGATTGTTTGATCGACAGGAAGTGACGTTGGAGCTCCGCGATGCGTGCCACAGGCGCTCAGAAAGAAAAAGGGCTTCGAGTGTTGCCATCAGTGAATGAGAATTTTTATGGACGCTTCGTTGCTTCGCACTGTTTAAATTCGCAGTGAACGAATCTTCTTATTCGTTACGGCAGGATGTAATGGTAGCATTTGAAATGCACTTTAAGTCTTTATGTTCGCGTTTAATTATCATTATTTATTTTATCTTAAAGGAATGTCATTTTAAAATGGAATTATTTCAGATAGGACTCCTCAGTAATTAAAATTTCGAAATAAACATTCCTTTTTTATTTAAGTGGAATAGTGTGTATCTTTCATCAATAATTTTAAAAATGAACTAATTTTATCAACATTATTTAAAGTTATTTTTATTAATATATTTGTAGATAATTTATTGAATTTTGGAAAAAATGTATTAAACCAAGTCCGAAAGGGGAAATATAATTCGTTTATATTTACTGAATTAAATATATTTCAATGTTCACGAGAAATAAAAGGCTTTTTGCATTCTTTTCTCAAATGAAAGAAATATATCTACATTTACAAGTAGAATTATTTAGTAACAATGCAACTCAATGATATTGGTTTTATATTAGGCTTTTTAAAATAGTATTCGGAAATGTCTTGTGCTGTTCTTCTTACTGGAAAAAGGGGTCGGTGGAACTAAAAAAAAAAAGGCTTTCAATCCCAGATATGAGAGAACCTCAAACTATCGCATTGCCCTAAACATGCTCATATGAATGATTTAATACTGTTTTTATACGCTTTCAACTCACAATCATGCCAGCGCTCTTATTCCATACATGTTAAATCAGAAAAGTGTCATTGTGTGCATTAAACAAAAACGATGCAGTTATAGCACCCGGTTATTTCCAATTGCTTGCAGGTTTCAGCAATTCGAAAGAAACTGCCTTCAACTGCCATTAAACATTTTACGAGTGCTTAAATGTTGCAGCATTTGGGGCCACCAGATGTGCGAAGCATTTATTGTCGTCAGGAAAGAAAACAAATCGTGTTAGAGGACAAATAAAAAAAAAATTCCATTCAACTGCTTTGAAAAACAGTCTGTAGTTTAAGTGGTTATTTATCTCAATTGTCGTCCATTTCTGCCTTCCTTCGAGTTTGAGGCGATGAAAAAAATTTCTTCGCCAACACGCGGGTGGATTTTTTATCGCCGTGGCGCCATTCTTCTTCTGAATGTGGTCATTTGGCATTCTTTGTGGAACGGTTTAAGCAATGATAAACGGCTGCTGCTTCAAATAGCCGAGGAGATGGTTGAAATCTGTTCCACGTTTGATTCCGATAATACTTTTCAATTTTAAGGTTTTTGTAAAAATGAACATTTTATGATTCAATGTTTTTTTATTATTATTTAAACCAAAATTTAATATAATCTAAAAGGCCTTTTATTAAATGCGCCCAATTTACTTTATTGTGTCGCTTAACATTATAGTTTTCAAATAAATTCGGTCCTGAATAAACAATTTTTATTCAATGCCTACTAGTAGTTCACACTCTCCCCATCTATATCTTGTTCAAATTTTCAATCGTTCATAAAATACTTTTTATTCATCCACTCGAGTTCAAACACATTTTTTTTTTAACTTGTAGTGGAAGACACTGAATGTTAATACAGTTCTTTTTTTTTGCAAATATTAATTCATTCATTAAATTTAATTAATTAATTTTAGTTTTTTTTAGATTTAAGTTGCATGTATCTAATAATAGATGGCGCCAGATGTAAGAGGAAAATTTCAACTTCCTTTCTAAAGATCTTTTCTGCAATAGAGTGAAAAAAAGTAGGAATTGACTTTAAATTTTTTTTTATATTACTAGTTTTATTTTATATTTTATAGAATTACAAGTTATAAAATTAATAATGAATATAAAATGACAAATTACCGGTACATTATTAGCGATATAGTTTTAAAAATGATCAAATTACAATTAAACGAATATCCTAAATACAAAAGCAAAATTCGTTATTTTATATAATCTGAATGATAATTCATTATGTATCACTTTAAAATTAATAGTTTGTCAGCTATAAAATTATCAGTATTTTTACATTAAAATTTTTAAATAAGTCTCGTTGTACATATTCTTTTATATAAACATCAAAAAAAAAAAAAGCTGTCAAAAAAAAAAAAAAAAAAAAAAAAAACACTCGTCACAATGAGTTCAAAATAGAATAGAAGATATTCGAAGAAGGGGGAAAGTGTACGGCATCCAAAAAGTTCCAAAGTGTATGCATAGGGGGCGCTGTAAGCGGCCTAAAGAAAGTGAATTCGGCTGCCAGGGACATTTTTGAATCGAAATGACAACGCATTCGGCACGAGTTGCACATCCAACCCACTGTAGTGTTCAATGTGTTGGATTGTTTCGGTTTTTGGACGGAAAAAGGACTTCCAAGACTTTCAACAGTTGTGACATTGTGAGTGGAAAGCCCATATCAATTAGATGGGAAAAATCGATGGACATTTTTTGGAACTGCTTTTTGATGAAGTGCCGTTTCCACCTTCTTCAAGTATCTTCAGTTCGAATGT
This sequence comes from Caerostris extrusa, assembly GCA_021605095.1. Taxonomy (NCBI): domain Eukaryota; kingdom Metazoa; phylum Arthropoda; class Arachnida; order Araneae; family Araneidae; genus Caerostris; species Caerostris extrusa. Next base: position 10,905 of record BPLR01012114.1, read on the forward strand.
GAACTCATTGTGACGAGTGGTTCTTTGACAATATTTTGAAAGTAGGACTTTACAAATCCTTTATATACTAGATTATTATAATTAATCTATATTTATAAGGGTTTTTAAATTTGAATTATTAAAATTAAATTAACTTCGTCTGAATTCAACAATTCATTCTAAAAAAAAATAATCCACATTAAATCATCACAACACTATACACAAACCATTCTTCATTTATACACATCAGATTCGTCTTTCTTGCAAAATAACCGCATTTCTTTTATAGAAGAATACTTAAAGAATTTTGCGAAAACAAACGACATAAATATTCCTCAAATATCGAACACCTCATGCAAGCCACAAAGAACAAATAAAAGACTTATTTCAAAACTGCCCACTATCTCTTTCGGCAACTCGGGAATCCCAAGAGCATATACGGTGAGTAGCTGAAGATTGGAAGGGAGAAAATGAGTGTCTCGTTCACTCCACAATCGGCAACCTGCCTGCCCCCCCCTTTGCCCCTCGAGGTCTGTCAACATTTTCCCTTCTGCAAATTGCCGGAGGTACAACAATCCTGGCCTGTTGTAACATCTCACCCTGCCCCCCTCCCCCTTGAGCACGCAGCCATTGTTGTTGGGGATTTCCAAGGATAGATCATCGC
>BPLR01012115.1:0-121647 GCA_021605095.1 Caerostris extrusa
CATCCACTACAAGTTAAAAAAAATGCATTTGAACTTGAATGGATAAAGAAAAAGCACTTTATTAACGGTCGGAGCATTCTGAACGAAGATACATGTAGGTATGAGTGTGAATCAGTAGGAATTGAACACACACCCAACGTACTAGAACGTTTTATTTTTTGTACTTTCAAATTTATAAAATAAAGCAGCTATAGAGTAGTTTAAATGATTTCAAATACCATGAATGTTTATTTAATAAGAATATTCTATTCTGAACATCAGCACAGTCTTGATGTATATTTTTCTTTCATAATCTAACCACCTGAATCTCCCACTCACATGTACTATAGCACATTCACCAATATGTAACTTTGCTGTATATGTCTTAAATACCTGTAACAATACTTCACATATTCATTAGGAAGATATTGAAAAAGTATAAAGACAATACCTGTATTAATCCTACTTTTCAAGGAATACAGTGATAGATTTTGATTCATTGGAAATTGATGGAGTTATACTCTTTAAAAGTGGCTAAGATGAAAAGTTTTTGGTGTAAACATATCGACATAAAACCTTATCTTATGATAAGAAAAGTTAATTAAAACACCTTTTTATTTATATTATTTTTAATTTCCCCCTTAATAGGTTTGGTTTGTCGCTCTACAATCATTTGTTGCTACAATCATTTTTTGCTAATTAGGCCGGGACATACAGTTTAAAATGGATTACATCATACCACATCACTGTGACTAGAGCTGAGTTCTCCTATACAGTTTGGGAATGATGTGGGTGAGAAGTCTGATTGGGCCCTGTGATGATCTACAGTCATATGAGACTAGACCTACTGTTTTAAGGGTGGAACCACTACAAACAGCTATTGTACCGAATAGGATCGAACCCGAAAAACCTGTGGCACCGAACGTCAGAGCGCTAGACACTCGGCCATTACAAAATAATTATTAATGTGGATTACACAAAATGTGCTACATTTTTAGAGCTTTTTTCTTCCCTATAAAGTATGCAGCAACTGAAGCCAATTTTTAACAGTGTTTTCTCACTATTCTATTGAATCCAATGTCTTATCTTCGGCGAATCTTTGATTTCTGAAGCCTTTCTGATGTCTGAAATTTTTCTGTCGTATAAACAAGTTAATTCTATGGCTTCTCTAGGATTTTCCTAATGTAAGTCGGGGAAGCATATATACATATTGACAAAACAGGCAGATTTTAGTTTTAGATATTTTAGATAATAATTTAAGCAAACCTTTTTTATTATTTAAAGAATGTAATTAGTTGAATGTAGATGTTGACAAATATGTGAAATTGTTTTGCAACAAGAAAATTTTGAATCATATCATTTGGCAGACAATCAGAGACAGACAATTAATTTGCTTTCAAACATTTGATTATTGCATTTATTTTAGAAATAAAAGCAAATCATAGCTGATCATTATATGCATTACCATATATGATATATGGTATCAATCATATGCTGACGGATCAACTATCTGGCCATACCTTTAATAGAACAAATATCATTGATTTGTAAAGGGAATGCAATTTTCGTTTGAAGCATGGCCTTTTCAAATATAATGTTGATCGTAGCAGAAATCATTGGACATGGTGGCTGTACAAAATACTTGCAGGGGAAGATGGTTAAAACGAGGGATTCTGGTAAAAACTGGTTAAAAACATATACTCTCCATCAGAATATATTACTTGTAGGATTACATATAATCTATCGATATAATACTATTGATTCCCATCTAAGAAAGACGGCTTTTTTCAATCTACTTATTTTCGAAAAATGGTGTAAAAATGTATATGTAATGTCATCCATTATACCAGATACATAAATCTTTCGCTTTATATCCAAGGTAAGTGACAGAATGTTTGAGGTTATTCTGCAAAGTTTTGCTGCTTTCTGTCATCTATAAGTTGCTTTCCTTTGAGTTGGCGTCAGGTTTAGAGTGATTAGTCCTAAGGAGGGGGGGACAAATCGTTGTGTCTTTTTCTCAAGACAGAAGTGTGGGTGCCTTCGATAGGTGATTATGAATATGGTGCTGAATCAAATCTGCATTACAATCCATTTATATCTGCTATGCTAACTACAGGTAGATGGTCTTTTACACTATTTTGAAAAATTACGCCCATTATGATTGAAACTGATTTGACTCTGATGATGAAGACGAATTTGTTAGCCAAAATGAATTTACATGACTCCTCTAAATAAATAACCAATTTTTGTTTCTATAATTTTGAAAAAAAAGTGAAAAATTAAAAATAAAGTGTTATCTGGGTAAGCTTTATTTATATATTTTGGTACTCCGTTTTACCTGTCCCTATCTCAAAGTTGCACTTAACTCAAATTAGTGATTAGTGAACGTTAAATTTCATCCTAGTATAACATTTTTAATAGCTTTCGTTTTTACGATCACCGATATACCTTTATTTGCCTGCATTTTCAGTTTTAGGATGGAGGATACTCATCAACTAAATTTTGTTATCCTATCTTACTTCTCTTTTCGCTATAATTTTTTAATACTTAAAAATAAAATAATTTTTTTTCGCGTTTCTCAAATGGCTGTAATTTCAACAAAAATTAATCTTCAGGCCTTGTAATATTCCTGCAATAATAAATGAAGTTACGATATTTATTATTTTTTGACGTTGCATTTTGGAAGGCTATATCTGTAAATATGGCAACTCAAAATTTCAATTCATATGCAATATATTTAGATTACTAACACACAATACATTTATTTAAAGTGAATTATTTTTAATTTCATTTTCGACCATTAAATAGAAGTCTGAAATTTCTATCTCATAGAGAATTCTAATGCCTTATATATTATATTTATTTAAAGTCCATTTCATGCATAAAATTTTAAAATAAATAATTAAAAGATTCGTGTTAAACATAAAAATCTCGAATAAATGTTCTTTATGAAATGCAATAAAATATTTTATCCGGTAGTTAAACTAAACAGACATCTATTTCAGTAAGTAGTTTTTAAGTTGAAATTATTTTGCCTCATTGCTTATTGCTTACTATTATTATATTAAAGAGAACAAAGTAAGAAACAAGAAAATTTCTTAAAATGAACTTTTTTTTCCAAAATTATATAAAAATTTTATTACGGTAGAAGTGCATTTATTTAAATATTTTATATTTTTGATCAATTCAGCAACTTTTTTTATTTTGCTTATAATTTTAATTTCTTAGAACGTTCGTGAAAAATAATTGCAGGATTCTATTTTTCATATTTCTTTAATGTTGTGTTAGGGTAAATTCACGAATAATCTTCAGACAAAAAATATTCGTAGCTACTGGCTTAAAAAAATTATTTTCTACTATTACGATTTAAGGCATTTCTCCTATTTAAGGGTTACATTCTAAAGTCCTGGGAGAACTTGCAGGCTATAGCAAACTGCAGAGTTTAGCAACAAATTCATAGGTTTTGTTTGATGAAGAAAATCTTTTTTTTTAACTTTAGAAAAGAGCATCCATACTATAAAAGCTGTCTCTAGATTTTATAGTTTGGATGCTCTTTTCACCTTTCATTGATCAATTGATTTTGCAATTGATTTTCGATAACATTTCAAGCATTTTGTTGCATTGATGCTCTTTAAAATAGTAGATTCTTGATCTACTGACGGCTTATTTTTAGAATGACCAAATCTTCGGCACAGAATAGTGGATTTGGTATGTAAGGAGGGCAGGGCAATTTATGTAACCAGCTTTTACACTGGAAGCAATGCAAATAAAAAGTTTGAATGTTTTTTGTAGGGATGATATCAGCACCATGTGTAATTGTTATTCAACGAACATCAGCCTCCCTGCTCCGACAATCCATCAAGGATTTTAGAGTCGTTACAGCTCAAAAGTCTGTTCAGAAATTACTCTTCTTGTTGTATTTAAGTATTTGTGAGGATGAACCATAATTAGATCTCTAAGAAACGTTTTTTCCAGCCTTCGATATTTCATCAAGAAAGTCACCAGATCAGAATTTTTTAATTGATTTAGGTGTCTTCTGCATTCCTTTAATGCCAAGGCTTGAAGATTTAGAATTGAAGAAATCCTTATAAATGGAAAATAAGATTCGGATTCCAAATCACACCCCTCACTATGGAGCCAAATAAGGGAAAGCTGATTTAAATAGTGCCGCTACCCAGGACCTATTCATTCAACATAACTCCCCTGAGGAGAATTCCCTCCCTAACGAGGTGGGACTTTATCACTTGAGTCCTTAGCAGCTCCATACCCTAGAGTCTAGTAACCGCCAGCCGAGTGATACACTTGAAAATTAGATGTGCCTCCCATCTACCAGAAGCGGAGGACAAAGAGATTCGTTGCTCATACAAGAGTTGCAACTTCTGCTGGATTCAATCCCCAGGATCCTCTTTTCCTGGCACGCATGACAAACACGTAGGTTTTAATACTGACATTATGAAAAATAATGCCACACACAAAAAGAAATTAAAGAAATTAAAAGTTAATATTAGATATTAAAACTTTACTTATATGATTATAAAGTTTGTCATCTCATCAATGCAAAAGTAAATGCTAGAACGCAGAGAGATCAGAAATGACAAGCTATGACAAAAATGATGAAGGTTGCAGTGTCGAAGATCAAAGAAAAAAATTAAGGGAAAGTATAGGTCACTGCGAGATTAGACACCCATGCACATCTAAAGATGCACCCCTTAGCATAGAAGAGATAAAGTGTAATCAATATTATTTTTATAAAAGGGAATAACTAATATCTATATTTTTATAAAAATGAATATCTAATGTGTAATCTGTTTATAATACACATCGACATAATGAACTCTTTCTTCAATATATATTTTGAGATAAACATTAATCAAAATCTCTTTAGGTAAAAAAAAATAATTAAATATAATGAAAACTAACAATAAGTTACATGATGTTTTTCATTAAGAACAGACGCCATTACTGTTAGTCGAAAATTCCAAAAACATGGAAATATGCGGAAACCGAAAGCGTTCTTGTCAATAATTTAAAAATGTCGGCAAATCAACGCTGCGAAAAAGGGATTCTATTTTAATCACATTTTCGCTAACAAAGCCCCCTCTCCCTCACATTCCCTCTCATTTTTATTTAAATAACTTCATTAAGCCCTCTTTGCGGGTCTGTGCATTGTTGTGACGTTTTTACCTCATCTAACGAGTAAAGCTTTCCTGACCGATAACTTCATTAAACGCTTTGTCCCGTATTTTAGGAGAAAACATTCTTTTTTTTTCCCCAATCCATTGTAAGTCGGGGATTATTATTAAGAAAAGGAAACGAGCGAAAGAGACTTATGGGGAGAATAATGAGCTGGTCTGATGATTATTATTTTTGCGAATAACTGACAGTTTTAAAACTTGGATTTAACATGCATTCTCTTGCTTAGATGACTGAAATTTTTGCATCAGTTTTTTTTTTTCTTCATCTTAGTTCTGTCATTTGAAAAAACATTTGAAATACTTCACAACTGTTGAAACAGTATGAAAGTTTTAATTCAGAATAGCAATCAACGTCAAAGTGTGTCTTATTTGCGAAATTCCAACAACAACTAAAACTACTAAATTGCTTTTGGCGTTGTTTTATCGTATCCTTCATGGACACAAGGAATAGGATGGCAGCTTCTGTTGTGATGGAGCACCCTTAGGTAGAAGTCTGATCTGGCTCCGTGTCGCTGATGAAGGAGGGTAGTGCCATCCTTTAGGGGAACTATCTCGCATTTGTGTATTGTATGGGGGTATAGTGAGGATATACTATTAAAAATTTAAATTTAAAAGAAAATTCCACTTATGTAAATATACCTAATTCTGTTTTTACACGACAGATGCGTTTCCGAAAAATGCGTGACAAGAAAAAAATTCGTGTAAAAAATATATTGCATCTATGGAAAATAAAGGGTTTCAGTGCTAAGAAATCAGCAAAAATAATATAATATATAAAATATTTAAGATCCTAACATGGAAACTTAAATAGTTTTCATGTTAGAATCTTATACATTTTATTTTTAAAGATTCTACATGTTTCACATAAAGTAAATTATCATTTGAAAAGGAAAAAATATGTCACTAATTCATGAACACAAAAATTAGGCAAAACAATGGGAGTTGCACAAAAAAGATTTTATTCATTGTCCCTTTATAATAATAAATGCATGCGTTTGCTTAAGACTGCAGTATTCTTGCTATCACTGGAATTGTCTTGGTTATCGTCTTCTTGATCCAGTTGTGAAATTCTTTCAGTAATCTCTTAAACAAAACTAAGATTAGCCTCCTGTTGTGCCTATGTTTCAGTGGATTTAAGAACGAATTCAGTAATTAATCGTTTTGTGTTTTAGCTAGGTCATAATATAATTCTCTGTAAGTAGACATTAATGACTTCGGATCAAATTGAAACTTTCCAGTCGATTCCACATTAGGATCGTGTTTAACAAAGTGATTACCCAATTTACTGTCCAGTTCAAGATAATTAAATCTGCATTTAGAGTAGGATCTTCTTCGTCTTTATCACTATCTTCTTTGGGATCTGGAGTCTCAAGGATAATATATATTCATATTCGCTTACGATTTTATTTACTAATAATTCATCGATGTCTTCAAACGATAGATCATAAAATCCTTCCCCGCCAATTGTATGTGCCAATGTTATAATGTTGGAAAATTAGGTCGTATTAAGGAGGACGAAATCTTTGCTTTTAATGCATTCTGGCCAAACAGCTTTCCAACATGCATTCAAAGTTGATGGTCTTAATTCAGCTAGTAGTAATTCAATTTGATTGATACAATACGTAATTGAAAATTTATTCCACACACCAATGGCTGTTAGTGCTCCATCGTTCGGTTTGTCCGAAATGTATTGAAATGACTTTACTCTTTACGTATTATGTTTTAAATGCAGCAATTATATCTTGATCCAATGGTTGTATAAGATGTAGTATTAGGTGGCAAAAAAACAAAATTGCATGTTTGGATGTTCTAAGACCAAAGAGATGGGTGCATTGTCTATAAACAAAACACCCTTGACACTCGGGTAACATCTAACTCTGATACGAAACACTTATTAAACATTTCAGTAAAGATTTCTGTGGTAACCCAAGCTTACTTTTACTAGCCACTTAATGAACTGGAAATTTAGTCAAATCTACACCTTTCATTGATCGTGGTTTTAGAGCTAGATTTACAAACAGTAGTTTCAACATACGATCTTCTGAAGCGTTGGAGCAAAATAACGAGGTCACACTATCCTTAGCTACCTTAAACCAACAGCCTTTTTCTGCGCTGTCGCTATTAAGTCTCTTCGTTTCTGAAAGCAGTGACTGGACGGGGAACAGCCAGTAGAATTGAACATGAGCTGTTCTGCACGCTAGATGCACACATCTTTGGGATGCAAGTCTCATTTATAATGAACATCATTTATTTACATTTGATGTTCTTGTAATATAGTAACTTATATTTTCATTTACATTTGATGTGTTTATTAATATAGTAACTAATATTTGCATTTACATTTGATGTTCATGTAATTTAATAGCTAACATTTTCTTCATTATTTAAGAAACAAAGAGGAGTATTACAATTATCACCATCATTTATTCTATTTAAAATTTAGATTTTAAAATTTAGGGGTATTATGAAAATGCAATTTACCGAATTGAATAATTTCATTTTTCATTGAAAAATTTCATTATTCCTTTGAGTATAAAAGCATGTGTTATACATGAAAATTTTTTTAATTTGTGTTGTGATTTTAGTTTTTTTTTCCTTGTTTACTATTAGCGATTTTAATTAAATAACATAAATTTCATGACAGAATTTTTATAAGACTATAAAAGGAAAAAATTCATACGTGTGTATTAATTTTAATATGGTCTCTGAATCATTTTATTCCATTCTTATATCTTTTAATAATGAAAAAAAAAAATTTTTTTTAATTAGCCATTTTATCAATTTTTTAAACGCACATTTCTCTAATTAGATTCTCTCGATTAAACATTTAATAATAAGGTTATCATAAATGAGTAATTATTTATCGAGATAAATAAATAGTAAAAGAAAATAACAAAAAGTAAATTTACTATGTATGAAAATTTATGCTATGTACATAATAGTAAATAGTGCAAATAGTCTATATATGCTATGTATGACAAAATTATGCTATGTATATAATAGCAAATAGTTCAAATAGTCCATGTATTCGATGTATGGCAAATTATGCTATATATAATAGCAAATAATGCAAATGGTCTACGTATGCTATGTATGACAAATTATGCCATGTAATGACAAATTATGCTATATATAATAGCAAATAATGCAAATGGTCTACGTATGCTATGTATGACAAATTATGCCATGTAATGACAAATTATGTATGTATATAATAGCAAATAGGGCAATGAAATAATCTATGTATGACAAATTATGTCATGTAATGAGAAATTAGGCTATGTATATAATAGCAAATAGCGCAATTAATCTATGTATGACAAATTGCATATGATGCTATGTATGAAATAGCACCATACATAATTTGCTACTTGATGTCTTAAACATTTTGACTGCTATATTCAACTTAAAAATGTTTCATATTGTTAACTTTTTAAAATGAATCTTTAATCATTTTTGAATCAATAAAAAAAAAAATTTTATGGTGCAGAAGAAAACTAAAAATCAGAAAATGCCATGTTCGAAATTTTCTTTCATTTTTCTAATACACATTACAAGAGTCAAAAACTTTTCTCAAAAAGGCTGCCTCAAAAGCTACTGGAGCAGAACAAACACTCCTAATTATCTTCTACATCAAAAGTTCCAAAACGTTGCAAAGTGTCTTCAACCACAAGAAACTTCTTCTTCATTTATAATAACAGTAATAGCGAATGCATCAACACGTCCAGGCAAAAAATATTCCAGAAAATACACTGCTTGTCCTTCCATGTAGTACCCATCACCTTCATTATTATTACTCCAGGACACATTGTGTCTGGGGACATTAGGGCCCATAACAGAGACATGAAAGCATCATTTATCACTTGACTCGAGACAGCAAACGAAATCTTTGACTTGCACTGGAGTCTTCGGGGGTGGTGCGGGGAACACGCCCCACCCCACCCCCACGCGCGGAAAACAAAAGGTGAAACGGGTGCAATTGGAGTTGACAGAGATGGATTGATGTGGAGCCGTAACGTGATTTTTATAACTGGTGGGAGTTCGAGTTGGGCAGAAAAATGGAAGCATGCATTTTTTTGCATGATTTTGTTTGGGAGCTTTGTCTTTTATTTGTTTTTCTTTTGTTTGGAATTCTGTTCTGGTTCCACGGAAACATTTCTTATGCTACAATATATGGAATAAATTGCTTCATAAAAGATATCGCAAATCCATTTATTCGGCTTTGTCTAGATGCCTAGAACCGAATCGTGGGAAGTATTTATAGTAAAAACAAAAATCAGAATAAATGTTAGCAGATTTGTGCTCATGTTGTATTTGATCCATATGTTTTGAGTTCTAAATCTTTAGTTATATAAAAAATTGTTAAAACTTCTGTGAAGTTTCTTGTCATTTTTTTTTTCTTTTTATAGTGGAATTCTTCAATTAAAGCTGATTAATTTGCAGTTAAATGTGTTGTAGGTTTGGTTTGGTTTGTTGCTATGGTCATTTTTTGCACACTTTGGGCTAATTAGACCGGGACCTACAGTTTAACAAGGATTCCGAACCACTCACAAATATCCATGCCACTGCTAGGATTCTAACCTAAAGCTTATAGAAGCAAAGACCAGAGCGCTAGTCTATTGACCATCGTGTCGCAAATGTTTGTAGAATATAGGTATATAGTTGTTTTCTAAAGAGTTAATTTTTTAAGGAAGGTATGAAGATCTTTTATGAAGATCATTTATGGAATACTTGTGAAACACAAAATGTTCTTAATATTTCTTTCCTCTGTAGCATAGCTCCTGAAAAAAATTAACTTTATTTTATTATTTTTTTAAATATCTATGTCTAGGCATTCAAAAAAATATCACGAACATAGTAGGAAAGATACAGAAAACTATAAACTTAATTTTTTTTTTTTTATTATTTTACCTCCTTTAATCGTGACATTCGAAGCGCAACTTCAAGACACATAGTATTTAGACATTCATTATACAGTTAAGAAATAAAAAATTGGAAAGAAATAACTAGACTAATCTGTGCAGGGTAAATATCACATGTAGAATTAATTGATTTCACTTATTATAACTTAAAACGATTATTTATTTTAGTTGAAATAATTCTACTCAAAAAATTAAAATATTTTCATAAAATCTATGGATTCAGAATGAAAAAAAGAAATTATGATATATTAATAATATTTTATTTTAAGTAATAACATTGCTATGTAATTATTTTAATATTAGACCATATAAATTACTATCATTACACATTTACTCATGTCCATAAATTAAGGACAATGAAGTTCACGCAAAGAAAGAGACAGAAGAAAACAAATTTGATTTATTTGTAAAGTCCATTTATTAAACAAAAGGTAAAGAGCAAAACAGATGCTATATGTTTGACATAATTAATAAAAATTGCGATTTTTACTCCTGGAGCAAATTTCAAAAAAGAACCTATTTACAAAAAACAGTGTAACATGGTTAGTATGATGGTTAATATGGAGTATGTCTCCCGGACGATGCAATACAGGCCTTACAACGCCTAGGCATGCTGAGTATCAAATTATCAATCTGATCTTGGGGAATATTACACCACTCATCAAGCAATGCCCTCCGAAGTTCCGGTTGACAGGTGGGAGGGGTTGACGGGCGCGTCCGTCGGCCAAGATATATCCCACACATGCTCTATTGGATTCAAGTCCGGAGAGTATGCTGGCCAATCCATACGGGTGATATCCTCCAATTGAAGGCATTCGTCTACAATGTTTGCTCGGTGAGGACGGGCGTTGTCATCCATAAACAGAAATTCAGCACCCATGGCACCCCGAAACAAACGTACATGTTGTTCCAGATGACATCCCGATAGATGTGGCCTGTCATCGTTACACTCTGAACATGCAGGTCAGTTCTGGAACCAAGAATAATTCCTCCCCAAAAGAGCCATCCTGCACCACCGTAACGGTGTCGTTCAATAGTGTTCTCTTGGTGGTAACGGGTCCCTGGCGCCATATGAAAGTCCGGCGAGAATCAGACTGCAAACTAAACCTGGAGTCGTCGGAAAACATCACACGAGACCACTGTTGCGGTGTCCACAATGCATGCTCTCTACTCCAGGTTAATCGCAGGCGACAGTGAGTTGCGGTAAGTGGAACACAATGACAGACCTACGAGCATTAGACAAATGTGCCCTAAGCGTCTGTACACGGTCTGCCTTGAAACTTTTACCGGCAGCTGAAGAGAGCTGACGAGCAGGTCTGATGCTGTGCTCCGTCTGTTTCTTTTGGCAGTAACTGCTGTACCGGTCCTCATTCGGTGTTGTAACTCGGGGGCGACCTGTGCTGTAACATCTACTCACATTACCATCTTCTTGGAATCGTTTCAAAGCCTGGAGATGACACCTGGGCGATTCCAATTTACTTCAAGCTGGGTACGTCCACATTTCAGTCGTCCGATAATTGTACCACGTAAAAAATCATCCAAATGCTTCCTTTGTGCCATAACTATGCGGTTATTGCACTGAAAGGCTTTTAAAGCACTTGTGAACAATTTTACTTCTTTGCCACCATTCCTTAGATGTGTGTGATAATTCTACAGGTGAAATTTTTATTTTAGAGTTCAATTTCTGTGTGATTCTGAATTATCCTTAATTTATGGACATGAGTGTATTTCAAAGAGTGTATTATTTTTCATGAGTTATTTTGATCAAAATAGCTAAGAAAATGTATATATATAACATATATAACATATATATATCTTATATGTGTGTGTGTATATATGTATGTATGTATGTATATGATGTCCTTCTATTCGATAATTCATGGGCCACACTTTTAGGGAAGTTAAAATACTCATATTGGAAATAAAAAGAAGTTTTCTTGTATAGCTTTCCAAGCTGCCAAACCCGTGTCCACAGATGAGGCTTCCTTTACGCGAGACGGGGTTTTCAATTAGCACAATACACATTTGTGGGCCCTCTCTAACCCGCATACTTTTCAGCATCTGTTAGCATTAGCGGTCATTGAACCATTGTTTGCTAATTTGTGGACAGGTATCGTTTCATGATTTTTACTTAATGGCCCATATTTTGCTAGTATATCGACTCAATGGCACAACGCATCGCATTTTTCTAGAATAGAAAAAAATTCCAGAACTTATGGTTATTCCAGAATTACTTGATAATGTTTCAGTTGCCATTCGAAATGCCATGTGGTTTCAGCACGACATGTTCCCCAGCTCCCTGTACTAAAGTGCATAACTATATCAATGCCACATTTAGCCCTCAATAGATTGAAAGAAGTGAACATGTCGCTTGGCAACACATTAATTCGATGTATGAGTATTGATTTTTTTTGGGGTTTTTTTTTTTTTTTCTTATTTGATATCACAGAGCACTCATCTATGAGACTCTGATGAGGACCTCATTGCAAAACTTTCAGTCTTTGCTACAACTGTTCTTGAAATACCTGACATTTCAGAAATGATACGCTAATCTCTGTACAGATGGTATAGATGGTAGTGGGGATACATTTGGACACTTGCTGCAATTGTTACGTAAATATATTTTTTTCATTTCCTTGGGATTTCTTCTTTTTTTCCATTTACACTTTTCATTCCCAATCCCACATTGCTATTGAACAAAGGATACTTGTTTACGTGCATTTTACCTTCCTTTAAAGTTTGGCCATGAATTCAAGGACACCTATGAAATCTATAAGTTTGTACTATATAGGACATATTTTTCTTGTATATTTATTTCTAATTTTTTTTTTTTCAGTTTACCAAATTGTTGACAATAAACCAATATGTTAAACCAGTGATAGTTGTAAACCAGTGATATGCTAAACCAGTAATAGTTGTAAATCAGTGATAGTTTAAACCAGTGATATGTAATCAAACAATAAATTTTTTTCTGCACGTTCATGCATGTGTTTCAGTAAAACTTATGGAGCTTTATTTGAACATTGATAAAAATTACAAACATTTCAGAAATAAATGTAACTTAAGATTTTCTATTTAAAAGATCTTATTTGTTTCATTTAAAACATTTTGCAAGCAAATCACAGCAGCTTTAGTCTGTTTTAAATTTTAACTAACTGCAAATGTTAACCTGTTTTGTATCAATTTAATTGTATTTCCCATTCAATGAAAAAATAAGAAGAAATTATTCACATAAAAATAATGAAATACTATAGACAATAAACAACAAAAAAAGAAATACACAATTATTTTTTCGAATATTTTACTTTTTTTATCTCTACAACATCTCTTTTTAAAATATATAGATTTCAGCATTACTATCACTCATATAAGAGCTGGTATTTATTATTTTTACCTTATCTTATCATTCTAGTTACAGTTTCTTGATTTAAATAAGATGCTAACAATATGGTATTGAATAACGTAAATTTTGAAAGCATGCAATTTTAGATATGATAATAAGTTCCTATTTAATTTATGTTTAAAATATTCCCTAGTTGCTTTTTTACTCCCTAGTTACTTATTCCCTAGTTTTAAAAATGTATGAGTGACATCAATTATTACTTATAAGTACTTATCGATTATTTTATTTCGCAAAGGGCTTAACAGAACTTTTATTAAATTGATGATCTTCTCTTGATTGAAGAAAAATTGTGCATTGAAAATTATATTTCCTGAATATATATTTTTTTATTTTACATTATACAAATGCCGAACATTGGCGTCTAAGCCAGAGTCTAATTACTCAAGAGCCAAACATTATGACCACCCCTACATTTTGCAATGAACTCGCCTGGATGACGTGGAAGGCACGTGATCAGGTGGGAGTGGTATTTAACTAGTATTAAGTGGTTGAATTAATCCATGCCAAGGCGGGTTGAAGCTGTGTTGCACGCCAAAGGTGGGCCAACTGGTTATTGACCGGTGGTCATAATGTTTTGGCTCTTGAGTGTAGTTCACAGGCTCTTCGACACATTTTGAGCTTGTCTTCATACCGAGAAAGTGCATTACAGTTATTTAAGTCAGGCGGGGCCAACCCGCGGCCTGCCTAGAATATTTTTCGGACAGTGGGATTTATCACAATTTTACAAAATGTATTCATTTTATAATGGCCAAAGCAGTGGAAACCAGTGTATTAAAAAATACATTATGTGAGCATCCATATATTCAAAAATGAACTGTCGAAGTGATGAGAAAAAATGAACTTTTGATTTTAAAATAAGAGTCTTGCGAATATAGGACAGATATTTTTGTTTTATTTATGAGTTTACAGTTATGAGTTCGCAGAATAACTAAATTATATTCTGCGAACACAGGAATGAACTCTTGGAACTTCTAATATAGCATGTTCTATATTTCACTTTAAGTGACCTTCAGTGACCCTCCCTGCATACGCACAGTTGATTGTTGATAGCAAAGCATACCAGAACTCTTAGCTGAAGTAGTTAGCGCTTTTGGTTCACTTACACCTGCGAATAGTTATTTTTCGAAAATGAAATTGCCCAAACACAAAACATGCTCAAACATAACGTACACTAATCTGCAACACCAATTACGATGTGCTAATATCCAAATTGTTATCAATATGCAAAAGCTAAGTGAAAGAGTGAAGAAACAAATAGCGCATTAGTAAACTAAATATATTTTAATGCTTTCATTTTTATTATTTCGCATATAAATTTCTCATATTTTATTTTTAGTGCTATATATTTCTTTACAATGTGCGTTTACTATCATTATTATTACACTATCTATGTTTATATGTAAGAATAATAGTAATGACTGATTGTGTTTCAATTTTCACATCAAAAAATTTCTATAGTGGGTCTAAATCTAATATGGGAATATATAGTTTTATATGATGCCCACGTAGTTATGATGCACTTCGAAAGTGGCCCGCAAGATCGTTTAGTTCGGTCTCCTCTGATTTAAATGTTGAAAAGTCATAGGCGGTGTAGAACCACACAAAATACAGTCTGAGGAATCCACCACTCCAATGCTATAGAGGTGGTCACGTAAAGAGTCATGGTCAATCAAATGTCTAAATAGAGCCATAGCTGTCTTTCTTGGAAAACTGGGAATAGTTCTCTCTTCTCCCAGAATTATCCATCTCTTATCTATGATACAAATGAAATTATGGCAGTAACTTTTTGCTATATATAGAAACTAAATCCTATTAAAGTAATATTTCTTCACAGAACCAAAACAATTCATTAATTGCCACCCAAATACCTACCAAAACTTTGGAAACCTCAACAACCCTCATCAAACCCACAAAGTTCTGCACTCAGTATTTGATTTGATTAAACCTGCAATGTAACCCTCACAAGATCTCCTTATCTCTCTTAGAAGATGCCTCGACGAATCCAATCTAGAAAACTTCTAATCACCCCCCTGTTTTATCTTTTTTTGGCGATGAGATCGGTTTCCACCCCTAAATTTGCTGCTTCCCATTTTCCCGCCATCGCTTTGATAATTACCCAAAATTCCGGTCACATACCTAATCCCGCCTCACATCGCAGAATTATTCAAGAGCTACAAATTACGATCTTCAACATGGGGGCATTAGGACGAAGGGGAAAAAGCCCCTCCCGCCAGGGCTTGTTACGGCGTGTCTCTGCGAGGGCGTAAAATTCGATTGAAAGGACGGAGTGAAATGTGGCCCGGCAAAGCGCGCCCCTTCGTTTCTCGATAAATTACAATAAAATTATCCCCAGTAATCTGCGGTTATACGAAGACGTCATTTCTGGTTATTAGAGAAGTTTACAACCCCAACTGAAAGAATGCCAGTTTTGCCACTTGGGGGTAAGGGGTGGTGGTAGGAGAAGTAATGCGTTTTTGAAGTATCAGAAATTGATTTCTGAGTGACTCATAATGGGTAATCAAGATATGAATGTGATATGTTTCCTGAAAATGTAATGGAATACTATGCGTATCCAATAGCACATAAGGATAATATTATGCTAATTTGACTGTAAGGTTTTTAAAAAAAACTTTTTATTGTTATTGAACATTTCAGGGAAGAATCTTAAACAAAAAGTTAAAAATTTACTTTTTAAGTTTAATTATATATTAATCATGTTATATCTAAAGAAATATTTCTCAGCGAGTCACATATTTTTTTTTAAATTGGTCCCGCCGGAGACTTGGATGTTTGTAGTGGTTCAGTATCCACTTTAAGCCATACGTCCCGTTCCTGTATGAGCAAAGAGATTCGTATAGCCAATTAGATTTCTCAACCGCATAATTCCCTAAATGTAAAGGGGCAGCTCAGCTCTAGGAACAGTGATGTGGTGTGGTGTGTTGTGGTGTGGTATGGTGTGGGTAATAGTAGTAGTAGTAATAGTACAGCAAATCTTTTCAAGCTCATAAAATGAAACCTTAATATCAATATCTATATTTAACATTTGCTCATAATTACAAAATCACTGAACATACATCGACTACCCATACAATTTTAAAATGATGCATACGAAATTTTATTAGTAGTTTTTTTGCGATATCTAGAAATAAATCCTATTAAAGTAATATTTCTTCACAGAACCGAAACAATTTATTAATTGCCACCCATGATACCTACCAAAACTTTGTAAACCTCAACAACCCTCATCAAACCCACAAACTTTCTGCGCTCAGCATTTGATTTGATTAAACTTGCAAATGTAACACCTCCACGATCTTCCTTATCTCTTATAGAAGACGGCTCGACGAATCCAATCTAGAAAACTTCTAATCACCTCCCTGTTTTATCTTTTGGCGATGGAATCGGTTTCCCGCTGAATTTGCTGCTTCCCAGTTCCCGCCATTGCTTTGATAATTACCCGAAATCCCAGACACATATCTAATCCCGCCTCACATCGCAGAATTATTCAAGAGCTACAAATTACGATCTTCAACATGGGGGCATTAGGACGAAGGGGAAAAGCTCCTCCCGCCAGGGCTTGTTATGGCGTGTTTCTGCGAGGGCGTAAAATTCGATTGGAAAGGACGGAGTGAAATGCGGCCCGGCAACAGCGGCGTTTCTCGATAAATTACAATAAAATTATCCCCGGTAATCTGCGGTCCGAAGACGTCATTTCTGGTTATGAGAGAAGTTTACAACCCTCACTGAAAGAATGCCAGTTTTGCCACTCGGGCGGGGGGTTACGGGTGGTGGTGGTGGTAAGGGAAGTAATGCGTTTTTGAAGTATCAGAAATTGATTTATGACTGCCTCATAATGGGTAATCAAAGGTATGATTGTGATATGTTTGCTGAAAAATGTAATGGAATACAATGCGTATCCGATATCACGTAAGGATAATATTATGCTAATTTGGCTGTAAAATTTATTGTTATTGAACTTTTAGGGAAGAATCTTAAAAAATAAATAAATAAATAAAAGGGGTATATTTTTTGAATATGATTAGATATTAAACATGTTATATATAAAAGAAATGTCACAATTTTTTAATAGAAAAAAATGGTCCCGATGGGGCCTGGATGTTTGTAGAGGTACGGAATCCACAGCCATAGGTCTCAATCCCATTTGATCGTAGAGGTCATAGAGACAATTAAATTTCTCACCCACATCATATCCATACTGTAAAGGGCATCTCAGCTCCCATTAGTGATCGTAGAGCGTCATGCAGAGGTTTTGGGTTTGAACAATGTAAAAGTGGTTCGGAATCCACTTTAAGCCACATCACTCCCTAATTGTAAAGGATAACTCAGCTCTAGGCACAGTGATGTGATGTGATGTGGTGTAGTGTAGTAGTAGTAGTACAGCAAACCTTTCCAACCTCATAAAATGAAACCTTAGTATCATTACCCTATTTGCCATTTGCTCATAATTACAAATTCACTTAACATAAATAGCCCACTCATAGTTACAATTTTTAAATGATACAAATTAAATTTTATTAGTAGCTTTTTGCGATATCTAGAAACTAAACTATTAAAGTAATATTTATTCACAGAACCAAAACAATTCGTCAATTGCCGCCCAAATACCTACCAAAACTTTGGTAAACCTCAACAACCCTCTTCAAACCCACAAACTTCCGCACTCCGCATTTGATTTGATTAACCTGCAAATGTAACCCTCCAAGATCTCACCAATCCCATCATAGAAGACGGCTCGGCGAATCCATTCTAGAAAACTTCTAATCACAGTTTTATCTTTTGGCGATGAGATCGGTTTATCCCTAAATTTGCTGCTTCCCAGTTTCCCGCCATTGCTTTGATAATTACCCAAAATTCCAAACACATATCTAATCCGGCCTCACATCGCAGAATTATTCTAGAGCTACAAATTACGATATTCAACATGGGGGCATTGGGTCGAAGGGGGAAAGCCCCTCCCGCCAGGGCTTGTTACGGAGTGTCTCTGCGAGGGCGTAAAATTCAATTGGAATGGACGGAGTGAAATGCGGCCCGGCAACAGCGCGCCCCTTCGTTTCTCGATAAATTACAATGAAATTATCCCCGGTAATCTGCGGTCCGAAGACGGCATTTCTGGTTATGAGAGAAGTTTACAACCCCCACTGAAAGAATGCCAGTTTTGCCACTCGGGGGGGGCTAAGGGTGGTGGTGGTATGAAAAGTAATGCGTTTTGAAGCATCAGTAATTATATCTGAGTGCCTCATAATGGGTAATCAAGGTATGAATGTGATATGTTTGCAGAAAAATTTAATGTGATATAATGCTTAACCAATGACACGTAAGGATAATAATATGTTAATTTAGCTGAAATGTTTTAAAAAAACTAATTTGTTTTTATTGAACTTTTCAGCGAAGAATATTAAAAAAATAAATTAAAAATTTAATTTTCAGGTTTGATCAGATATTAAGAAATATCTAAAGAAATATTTCTCAGCCAGTCACAAATGTTTTTTATTAAAAAAATTGGTCCCTGTGTAGTCATGTATGTTTGTAGTGGCACGGAATTCATTTTAAGCCGTAGGTCCGGGTCCCATATGACCGTAGAGAGTCACAGAGCCAATTAGATTTCTCACCCACACCATTCCCTAACTGTAGAGGGTCAAATCAGCTTTCGGCACAGTTATGTGATGTTGTAGTAGCAGTTGTACACCAAACCTTTCCAAGCTCATAAAATGAAACCTTTGCTCATAACCATTTGCTCATAATTACAAATTTACTGAACATACATCAGCTACTCATACCATTTTGAAATGATGCATAAGAAATTTTATTAATAACTATTTTTGCGACAACTGGAAACTAAATCCTATTAAAACAATAATTATTCACAGAAATAAAACAATTCATTAATTGCCACCCACGATACCTACCAAAACATTGGAAACCTCAACAACCCTCATCAAAACCCACAAACTTTCTGCACTCAGCATTTCATTTGACTAAACCTGCAATGTAACCCTCACAAGATCTCCTCATCCCTCATAGAAGACGGCTCGGTGAATCCAATCTGGAAAACTTCTAATCACCCCCCTGTTTTATCTTTCGACGATGAGATCGGTTTCCCCCTAAATTTGCTGCTTCCCAGTTTCCCGCCATTGCTTTGATAATTACCCAAAATTCGGACAGATATCCCATCCCGCCTCACATCGCAGAATTATTCAAGGTTACAAATTACGATCTTCAACATGGGGGCATTAGGACGAAGGGGAAACCTCTTCCCGCCAGGGAGCTTGTTACGGCGTGTCTCTGCAGGGGCGTAAAATTCGATTGAAAGGACGGAGTGAAATGCGGCCCGGCAACAGTGGCGTTTCTCGATAAATTACAATGAAATTATCCCCGTTAATCTGCGGTCCGAAGACGTCATTTCTGGTTATGAGAAAAGTTTACAACCCTGACTGAAAGAATGCCAGTTTTGCCACTTGGGGGTAAGGGTGGTGGTGGGGGTGGGGGTTGAGAAGTAATGCGTCTTTAAAACATCAGAAATTGATATCTAAATACCTCATAATGGGTTATCAAGATATGAGTGTGATATGTAGTGTGATATGCTGAAAACTGTAATGGAATACAATGGGTATCCAATAACACGTAAGGATAATAATATGCTAATTTTGCTGTAAGGTTTTAAAAAAACTTATTTGTTTTTATTGAACTTTTCAGGAAGAATCTTTAATGAAATCTCACAAAAAATGATTTACTTTTAAGTTTGATTAGATATTAGACATGTTATAACTAATGAAATTTTCTTAGCGTGTTACAACTTATTTTATAGATATATAATATAGATATTGATAGATTTGTTATATTTTGTAAATTCATTAAAAAACCCACTCATAAGGCAGCTGAGGCCTAATGGTAAATTACCAATGAAAAGATTTCAAACATTCATGGCATACAGGTTGTTTACAAATACAATAAATTCAGCCTACAAATTTTTTATCATGAAAATTTATGTCATGGGTACTTAACTTGAATATGAATAGTTAACCCATGTTTTGATCCATATAACTCTTATGTCAAAAATAAAAAATACTCACAAGTAATACAGTAATGACGCTCTGGCGCTATATGCCACAGGTTTTCGGTTCAAGTCCCGGTGGTACCATGGATGTTTGTAATGGTTCGGAATCCACTTTAAGCCGTAGATGCGGTCTCATATGACCGTGGAGCATCATAGAGCCCAATCAGACTTATTCTCAGCCACATCATTCCCAAAGTGTAAAGTGGCAACTCAGCTTTAGGTACAGGGATATGATGGGATGTAGTAATAATAGTAGAATTAATATTTAGTGTATCACAAATTTGTATATGAAAATACAATATTGTAACCTAATAGCACTCAATATTATAACTTCAGATGAATTAAATAAAGCAGTAGTAGTACAACAAACCTTTCCAAGCTCATGAAAGGAAACCTTAATATCAATATTCATATTTACCATTTGCTCACAATTGCAAAATGTACTGAACATACATCACCCACTGATACAATTTTGGATTGATACAAATGAAATTATGGCAGTAGCTTTTTGCGATATCTAGAAACTTAACCCAATTAAAGTAATATTTCTTCACAGAACCAAAACAATTGATTAATTGCCACCCACGATACCTACCAAAACTTTGGTAAACCTCAACAACCCTCATCAAACCCACAAACTTCTGCACTCAGCATTTGATTTGATTAAAGCTGCAAATGTAACCCTCCAAGATCCACCAATCCCTCATAGAAGACGGCTCGGCGAATCCAATCTGGAAAACTTCTAATCACCCCCCTCCCGTCCTGTTTTATCTTTTGGCGATGAGATGGGTTTCCACCCTAAATTTGCTGCTTCCCAGTTTTCCCGCCATTGCTTTGATAATTACCCAAAATTCCGGACACCTATCTAATCCGGCCTCACATCGCAGAATTATTCAAGAGCTACAAATACGATCTTCAACATGGGGACATTGGGGCGAAGGGGAAAGCTCCTCCCGCCAGGGCTTGTTACGGAGTGTCTTTGCGAGGGCGTAAAATTCGATTGGAATGGACGAAGTGAAATGCGGCCCGGCAACAGCGCGCCCCTTCCTTTCTCGATAAATTACAATAAAATTATCCGCATTAATCTGCGGTTATACGAAGACGTCATTTCTGCTTATGAGGGAAGTTTACAACCCTACACTGAAAGAATGCCAGTTTTGCCACTCGAGGATAAAGGGGGGTTTAGAAGTAATGCGTTTTTGAAGAATCAGAAATTGATATCTAAATGCCTCATAATGGGTAATCAAGATATAAGTGTGATATGCTGAAAAATGTAATGGAATACAATGGGTATCCAATAACACATAAGGATAATAATATGCTAATTTGGCTGTAAGATTTTTAAAAAACTTATTTGTTTTTATTGGACTTTTCAGGAAAGAATCTTAAAAAAACATGCACAAAAAAAAAAAAAAAAAAAGAAATTTACTGTTAAGTTTATTAGATAATAAGGATGTTATATCTAAAGAAATGTTTCTTTAGAGAGTCACAATTTTTTTACACATATTACAAAAAATAATCACATATGGAGCCATTGAGGTCTAATGATAAATTGCCAATGAAAAGATTTCAAACGTTCATGACATACTACTACTTGTTTACAAGTACAGTAAATCAACCGAAACATTTTCTTATGATGAAATCTTGAGGCACGGGTACTCAACCTTAATAAGAGTACTTAACCCATGTTTGGTTCTACTTGACTACTTCTTCTTAATTAGAACAACATCCGCACTGTGGGCTAAGGCCGTCTGCTACTGGCAGATATCGAGACAGGAGATGTTTTCTTTTTAAGGGGTAGGGCTGTGAGACCTACTCCCAATGCTTTGCAGTCATATTAGACAGGACCTACGATTTAAAGCTGAACGAGACGATTTAAAGCTGAATTTAACGATTTAAAGCTGAATCCGAAGCACTACAAACATCCATGGCACTGCCAGGACTCGAACTTTGTGGCAACGACAGCCAGAGTGAAAGTCACTTGGCCATCAGGACCACGGAACTCGTATGCCAATAAGACAAAATATGCAACTACAGTTATACAACACTATTTGCTGTCACAAGAAGATACTGAACCGAAGATTGTGAATCTTGTGAGGCATTAACTAGTGTTATCATTTAGAATTAACGAAGAATAAACCCTTTTTTTTAATGTGACGTATATTACTGATTGGCTTGAATTAGGTTCAAATTCTAATATGCTAACCTGCATCCCAATTAGTGTTTAGTGAGATAAATAATAGCGTTCTAACAACTGTCAAAAAAAAAAACTTTTTCTAACATATATATTAGAGTCTGATGGCCGAGTGACTAGCTCTCGGTGCCACAGGTTTCGGATTCGAGTCCCGGCTGTGCAATGGATGCTAATTGTGGCTCGGAAACCAAATCTACTTTACACCTTAGGTCCCGGTCTAATATGACTGTAGAGCATTGGGCGTAAGGCTAACAACCCTTTCGCCTAAAATGAAAACATCTCCTGTCCCAAAATCTGCCAGCGAGCAGACGGCAAGCAGTACCCCCATAGTGGGTCCACCAGAAGTATATATACCTAATCAGATTTTGATCATCATCTTCATCAATGGTGCAACAGCACCATGCCTACAAGCAGATTTCGAGACAGAAGATGATTTCTTTTTATGGAGTAGGAATTTCAGCCCTACGCCCAACACTCTACAGCAATGTTAGACCGGTACCTTCAGTATAAAGTGGCTTCAGAACCACTACAGACATTCATAACACCGCCGGGACTCAAACTCGAAACTTGTGGCACGAGCTCCGCAGAGCTAGTCACTCGGTCATCAAGCCTCTAAATCAGATTTCAGTCGATTAAAATATCATCAGAAGTTAAGACTAATGAAGAGTATATGATTTCCACTTGTAGTGCAGATTATATGATTTCCACTTAATAGATGCAATGCATCATGATGATGCATATTGATCAGAATTAAATCTAATCTCAAATTCAGTAATATTTTTTTATGAATAATATATTAGATATGCCATCTAATATGTAGAATATTTCAGCTTCGATAAGATTTAGGAGGAATGTCATCTAATACAGCAATGCCGTCTAACATAATCTAAGGAATCTAATAATCTAAGAGTACCGTCTAATTTAATCTATAATGGAATACCATCTAATAGTTGGGATATTTGAGCTTCGATAAGATTTAGGAGGAATAAATAGATTCAATTTCAGACAGTTTTGTTTAATTTTTTTTTTTTTTTTTGGTTTGAAATGAATTGAAGCTGTAAATTTGAAAAAGTTTCATAGTATTAATAAGATGATTTTCTTCTATGTCTGTTTATATAATTTGTTTTTAAAATAATATAATCACATAATTATATAGGTATAATATCCAGGTATATAATCCAGGTAGGTATAATATCCAGTTTTTATCCATTTTCTCAAATTTATATAAATTAATAAGTTTCGTGTATATGCTTTTGCCTATTCTGATCAAAAATTTGTAAGTTTCGAAATATTTAGAGTCTGAAACAAAAAAATAGAACTTTTCTTAACTTATCTTCTTTTAAAAAACTGAAGATATCATATAAAAGTTGATAATTTTTTTTTTCATTCTTTCTGCTATAAGTCTTTCGATAATATTTATTATTCTGCTTTAGGTAATATTTAGCATTGATGCTAAATATTTTCAATTTTTATTGCAGTTGTAGCATTTTCCTCATGGGAAGAGTTGGCATTTCATTCCCAGGAGAGAGTAATGTATGTTATTTGACAAATACATAATAACAATCCATGACTGAAATTTGACAGCAGATAAGCAGTGTATGGATAATTATATTACATGCAATTAGTGTTTTGTACTAATGAGATCAACTGTCACTCAAATAGGACAGCAGATGTTCATTGTATAATGAGACTCCTGTATAATTAGATTCATGAAATTAGCGATGTCTGTGTGATCTTCACAGGTCGAAACAATGGACTACGCCATGAGTTGTTCCATCGTGATTGGTGATCGACCATAAGCTGAGAAATGTCTACTCAATGAGAAAGGGAAGCTGATTACACCTTGACGGATAGTCTTAAAATGAGGTTTTTGGTGAAGAAGAGACAGAATTCTACGACGAGACGACCAGAAGTGTTGTTTTTTTCTCTCTGAAGTTACTAAATTGTCCGGAGTATCCGCCTGTTTTCAAGTTGAGCCCCCTTGCGGTTCGGGTATCACGCCATATGATTAAGGTCTGCCACAGACCAGGCAATTATATTCGACGTAGACTCGAAAACTCTGAAAATCTTCGACCTTGGAGTGAACTGTAGTTGTGATTTAATAGTGCCTGTGATCAAATTTTAATTTAAAATTTTCATTTCTTTGTTTAATAACCCGGAGTATATATATATATATATGTATGTAGTTATTGTATATATATATATACATATATATATAGATAATGCTTGCAAATGAAAATTAAAAGTTATCCCATCAACCTAACATTGGCCGTCTTCTTGAAGCCATTATAGGTCTAATATAGGCCGAGACAATTCATAGATTCTTGAAAAATAAATCTTTCATCCAACTTAATACACTCATGTCCATAAATTAAGGATAATGAAGTTCAGGCAAAGAAAGAGACAGAAACAAAACAAATTTGACTTATTTGTAAAGTCTATTTATTAAACAAAAGGTAAAAGAGCAAAAAAAGATGCTATATGTTTGACATAATTAATAAAAATTGCGATTTTTTCTCCCCGGAGCAAATTTAAAAAAAGAACCTATTTACAAAAAACAGTATAACATGGTTAGTATGATGGTTAATATCGAGTATGTCTCCCGGACGATGCAATACAGGCCTTACAACGCCTAGGCAGGCTGAGTATCAAATTATCAATCTGATCTTGGGGAATATTACACCACTCATCAAGCAATGCCCTCCAGTTCCGGTTGACAGGTGGGAGGGGGTTGACGGGCTGCACTGTCGGCCAAGCATATCCCACACATGCTCTATTGATTCAAGTCCGGTGAGTATGCTGGCCAATCCATACGGGTGATATCCTCCAAATGATGGTATTCGTCTACAATGCGTTGTCATCCTTAAACAGAAATTCAGCACCCATGGCGCCCCCGAAGCAAACGTACATGTTGTTCCAGAATGATATCCCGATAGATGTGTCCTGTCATCGTTACACTCTGAACATGCAGGTCAGTTCTGGAACCAAGAATAATTTCTCCCCAAACGAGCCATTCCTGCACCACCGTAACGGTGTCGTTCAATGGTGTTCTCTTGGTGGTAACGGGTACCTGGCGCTCTCCATATGAAAGTCCGGCGAGAATCAAACTGCAAACTAAACCTGACTCTTTCGGAAAACATCACACAAGACCACTGTTGCGGTGTCCACAATGCATGCTCTCTACTCCAGCTTAATCGCAGTCGACAGTGAGTTGCGGTAAGTGGAACACATCTGACAGGCCTACAAGCATATAGACCAATGTGCCCTAAGCGTCTGTACACGGTCTGCCTTGAAACTGTCATGCTGGTAGCTGACGAGACAGGTCTGATGCTGTGCCCCGTCTGTTTCTTTTGGCAGTAACTGCTAAATATCGATCCTCATTCGGCGTTGTAACTCGGGGGCGACCTGTGCTGTAACATCTACTCACATTACCATCATCTTGGAATCGTTGTAAAGCCTGGAGATGACACTCTGACGATTCCAAGTTCCTCGGATACTTTCAGCTGGGTACGTCCACATTCCAGTCGTCCGATAATTCTACCACGTAAAAATCATCCAAATGCTTCCTTTGTGCCATAACTATGCGGTTATTGCACTGAAAGGCTTTTAAAGCGCTTGTGAACAATTTTACTTCTTTTGCCACCATTCCTTATATACCCTCTCTTACACTCTCGTCATTGTGACGTACTATCCGCGCCATCTGGTGGTTTCCTGTAATTTGCATATTCTTCTTCAAAATGTGTATGATAATTCTGCAGGTGAATTTTTTTTATTTTAGAGTTCAACTTCTGTGTGATTCTGAATTATCCTTAATTTATGGACATGAATGTAAATTCCAATAAAACAACTCACCGAAAGTTTCCTTTATTTATTTATTTCAAAACTAAACATTTTAACAACAGCAACAATGGTTAACAATAAATTTCCTATATATACATAAGAAATAGGTCGTGAACGAATAAATTTAAAGCAATATTTTTCATTTTCAGTCAGAAAATATATTCGTGTAAAAATATTTTTCAGTAATTGCACTACTGAGACGAAATTTTTTTTAACAATCCATTGTCATTTCAATTTAGAAAAATATTCATCTTCGTCAAATCCCCATATATACCAAAATATTCGCCAAAGAAACCATTTGAGGCATCTTCTGCGTTGGCAGGGATGGCTAATTGACCAGCGTTGCTCATTTGCATAACAATCAAAGAGTGATAATGAATTTTGCGATCGGTATTCAATATTTCTCTCACCGCACCTCAAAGTTTTGATACATATTTACATTCCATGCAGAATTGATCACTCAAGTGACGTCATTTAATTATATCGCCAAGTTGGCTCCTTTGTGTGATGTCTGAGTGAACGGCGGCTTCGAATTTTGTATAAATTAAAAACTTTCAAGTAGGAAAAAAATTTCAACAGAGGACATTATCAGAGTTTTGGTTGAGTTGATGGAATTTTTTTTTTTTTATTTAAGTTTTAGTCTTAGCGAAAGTTTTGGAAAATTATTCTATTTTTAAAAACAATTTATGGCTTTTAAAGTAATTTGGACTTTAATTAGAATTTTTCATTCACTGCTAAGACTGCTAATTTTTTTTTTTTTTTTTTTTTTTTTTTTTTTTTTGTTAAAAATCGATCTTGCCCGCTTTTTAAGAAAGTCTGAAGTAGATTTAAACAGTTAATTTTTTATCATTCTTGTAATTGGACTTATTAAAAACTAACTAATTAGTGACAAGTTAATTGAAAATTTAAAAATTAATTAAAAGACGGCGACTTAATCCTTCTGTTATTTAATGACAGATAAAAAAAATTGCAGTATTTCATATAAAGGACAAAATTATTACTTTAATAAAA
Organism: Caerostris extrusa; assembly: GCA_021605095.1. Taxonomy (NCBI): domain Eukaryota; kingdom Metazoa; phylum Arthropoda; class Arachnida; order Araneae; family Araneidae; genus Caerostris; species Caerostris extrusa. The sequence goes on from BPLR01012115.1 coordinate 27,620, forward strand.
AGTTTTTTAATAAAAATATACTTTTGTAAAAGCTTTAATTTTTTACAGAATTGTTTTGTTAATATAGATATATTTACATCACAAAAATGTCTTTAACTTGTGAAAATATACAGACTGCAAAAGATTTCTTTATTATTATACATAACATTTCTTATAATTATTCACGCTAAATTAAAATGTGTATAGTTTTCCTCTTAAGTCAGTTTAGTTTAATTCATCAGCATTCAATCTGTTCAAGATCAATATCTTTACGTACCAAATAAAATGCAAACATGTTTTATTTTTAAAGTATTTAATTTAAAAAACGATTTGTAATGCTTATCATTAATTATAATTAATATTAAAGATTACTTTTAATTTACTTGCTAGCAAAAAAACCTTATTCCAGCAAAATATTGCATGTTAAATCTGAATTTTCGATAATTATCTATGAGAGTTCATGAACAGGTCTTCCACCCTTTGTTGTTTACTATATGTCTGTATTCCTTACTGGGTCACTCCCTATTTTTCTTTCTAATGCAGCTTGAATGCCTTAAGGCAAGCGCTGCACAGACGTTACTCACTTTGCATTACCCAGGGGGTGTGTGTAACTTGATGATAAGCCACGGAGTAACAATACCCCCGCAACGCTCAGCTATCCGATTAGACCGGGACCTACGGTTTAAAGTGGATTCCGAACCACTACAAACATCCATGGCACCGCCGGGACTCGAACCCGAAACCTGTGATACCGAGCGCCAGAGGGCCAGCCACTCGGCTATTCAGGCCCTAGGGTCGCTCTATATTAAATCAATTGTTTTTCATAAAAATTTTACTTCATAAGCACTATCTTAGGTATAAGACAATAAAGATATTGATATTGAACGAAACCTATGAGTTATGCTAAACTGATTTAAGAGGAAAACTATACATATTTTAATTTAATTAGAGCTTCGAAATAATAATAAAGATATGTTTTACTGTCTCTATGTTTTCACAAATGAAAAGATGGAATTTTGTGGATGTAAACATGTCTATATTGATTAAACAATTATGTACAAAAATTAAAAATTTGTACAAAAGTACGCTTTTATTTAAAAATTCTTATTAAAGTAATAATTTTTTCTTACATATCAAATACCATGATTTTTTTTTTATCTGTCATAAAGAAAATACCAGACAGATTAAGTAACTGTCTTTTAATCAATTTTCTGATTTCTCAATTAACATGTTGCTAATTAGTTAATTTTTAATGAGACCAATTAAAAAGAATTATATAAAATCTACTATATAAGCACTATCTTAGATTTTTATCAAATTAGGAACAATATCAGCCTTTGCTTGACAATAAGAAAAATGCAAAGCTTTATTAAACTATACAAAATCTTTCTAAAATACAACCTTTCAAAATTCCTAAAAATACTTCACGATTTCCTAATCGGAATAACTTCAAATCGTCATATCAACTCTTCTGATTAAGCTAATAAAAGGAAATAGAAATCGTTACTCAGCATTTTGTGTGATCTTTATTTAAAAAAAAAAAAAAAATATGTAAAACAATAAGCTTTTTGTTGAAAACAATTGTTTTTATTTTTCAGTCGAATTTTATATTTTTAATTTTTATACAAGGACAACTTCTAAAAGTTTCAAAAAAATTCTAGAAATTACATTGGTGTTAAACACTTTAGCTTATACCATCACACTTTAGCTTACATTGGCGTTAAACACTTTGAGCTTATACCATCACACTTTAGCTTGCAATGGTGTTAAACACTATGAGCTTATATCATCACACTTTAGCTTACATTGGTGTTAAACACTATGAGCTTATACCATCACACTTTAGCTTACATTGGTGTTAAAACACTATGAGCTTATACGATCACACTTTAGCTTACATTGGTGTTAAGCACTATGAGCTTATACCATCACACTTTAGCTTACATTGGTGTTAAACACTATGAGCTTATACCATCACACTTTAGCTTACATTGGTGTTAAACACTATGAGCTTATACCATCACACTTTAGCTTACATTGGTGTTAAACACTATGAGCTTATACCAATACACTTTGAAAAAGTATGATGGTATGTGAAAAGTTTGATACTTTTTCAAAGTATGATGGTATAAGCTCATAGTTGCTCATAGAAGCAACAACTGTTTAACAACAGCTTGTTAACAGCAAATATATAACAACAAAATAGTAGTAAAGTACTAAATAAAGAGTAGCTATAATGCATGATTGTACGATTTTGAACAAAAAAATAAAACTTCCTGCAGATTTGAGAAATGTTAAGGACTTTTAATTAACCTGCATACCAGCAAACGTATCAATTCTGAACATGGTAAAGCTTTCAAATAAATATTGAAATATATTAAAAATTTCCTGTAAAGGTAAAAAATCTTTCCCTTTGAATTTCTGAAAAGTGATTTTTCTGACATTTATTTGCTCTTTAACATTTCTAACCACTTTTACATTTTAAAATGACTAAATGACTATTACTATTGCTTATTACTAAATGACACCTGAATAAATGACTATTACTATAGTCTATTACTAAATGACACATGACTAAATGACTATTACTATTGTCTATTACTAAATGACACATGACTAAATGACTACTACTATTGTCTGTTACTGAATGACACATGACTAAATGACTATTACTATTGTCTATTACTAAATGACACCTGAATAAATGACTATTACTATAGTCTATTACTAAATGACACATGAATAAATGACTATTACTATTGTCTATTACTAAATGACACATGACTAAATGACTATTACTATTTATTACTAAATGACACCTGAATAAATGACTATTATTATTGCCTATTACTAAATGACTGACTAAATGACTATTACTGTTGTCTATTACTAAATGGCACCTGAATAAATGGCTATTACTATTGTCTATTACTAAATGACACATGACTAAATGACTATTACTCCACCAGTAAATAAGTAGAAGAATGGGAATTCTAAGGGAAAGATATTTTACTTTTAAAGAAAATATTTAATTTATTGAAGTATATTAAATATTTCCTTTAAAGTGAAGTTATTTGAAAGCTTTACTATCATAAGAATTGATACGTTTGTTGGTATGCAGAATAATTAAAAGACCTTAACGTTTATTAAGTACAGACAGTTTTAGAAATGCTAGATAAAATCTTTTCTATAAACAAAAAATATGAATGAAAGATAATCCTTACTGTCTGAATTCATATGCGATTTGAAATTAAGTATAGATGTAATGAATCTAATTCGGGATAATCGTATTGAATTGGGGACATAAATTGAATTTGTGTCCACGAAACATGCTGTAGAACTAATTAACCCTCAGGCAAGGTATAAACATCTTGCAAATACTCTGAAACTAATGCGCTGAGATGGGATATACAGCGCATTAACAATAGCATCCTTTCGGTTGCAACAATTTTACTAAATTGATTTAAATTTACTAGCATATATATGTCTATGAATTCAACAAGAAAATTTAAACTCAAAATAATTTATAATTTTAAAAATAGTTTAATTTTATAAATGTTATATATACGTGAATGCAGAGAGTAATTTTCAAATTATTCTTAAATTTAATTTTTTTGGTTTCAGTAAAATATATTTTAATTATTTTTTTAAAAATAGATGAGTTTTTGACTATTGGAAAAGTATAAATTAAGTTTAGAAAACTGCAACATTGAATCGTCATGTATTGCCCTATTAGTGATCACAAGTGAGGGTCTATTAGATCATCTAGTATTGTCTATTTTGCAGCTGGATTTTAACTGAGTGGTTGAGGTGAGATATTTGAGGCACAAGTTGGTGAACTCGCAGCTTTATTTGCACACGCACAGACATCACACACACACAATTAGAGATATACAATATTTAACACATTTAAAGACATATAATTCTAGATGTGAGGAATGATTCCACTTCTAATCCGAAAAGAAAGTTACTCAGGTAGTGGAATATACTTCCTCTCCGGGTGAGAGTCTGTGAGCCAACTGTAATACAGAGTTGTGCAAAATATATTTCCTCTCCGGGTGAGAGTCTGTAAGCTAACAAATACACAGGGTTGTACAAAATATATTTCCTCTCGAATGAGAGTCTGTAGGTCAACAAATACACAGTGTTGAACACTCATGTCCATAAATTAAGGATAATGAAGTTCAGGCAAAGAAAGAGACAGAAGCAAAACAAATTTGACTTATTTGTAAAGTCTATTTATTAAACAAAAGGTAAAGAGCAAAAAAAAAAAAAAAAAAAAAAAAAGATGCTATATGTTTGGCATAATTAATAAAAATTGCGATTTTTACTCCCTGGGGCAAATTTCAAAAAGGACCTATTTACAAAAAACAGTATGACATGTTTAGTATGATGGTTAATATGGAGTATGTCTCCCGGACGATGCAATACAGGCCTTACAACGCCTAGGCATGCTGAGTATCAAATTATCGATCTGATCTTGGGGAATATTACACCACTCACCAAGCAATGCCCTCCGAAGTTCCGGTTGACACGTGGGAGGGGGTTGACGGGCTGCAATAGTGAGTTGCGGTAAGTGGAACACATCTGATAGGCCTACGAACATATAGACCAATGTGCCCTAAGCGTCTGTACACGGTCTGCCTTGAAACTGTCGTACCGGTAGCTGAAGACAGCTGACGAGACAGGTCTGATGCTGTGCTCCGTCTGTTTCTTTTGGCAGTAACTGCTAAATACCGGTCCTCATTCGGCGTTGTAACTCGGGGGCGACCTGTGCTGTAACATCTACTCACATTACCATCATCTTGGAATCGTTGCCAAAGCCTGGAGATGACACTCTGGGCGATTCCAAGTTCCTCGGATACTTCCAGCTGGGTACGTCCACATTCCAGTCGTCCGATAATTCTACCACGTAAAAAATCATCCAAATGCTTCCTTTGTGCCATAATTATGCGGTTATTGCACTGAAAGGCTTTTAAAGCTCTTGTGAACAATTTTACTTCTTTGCCACCATTCCTTATATACCCCTCTCTTACACTCTCGTCATTGTGACGTACTATCCGCGCCATCTAGTGGTTTCCTGTAATTTGCATATTCTTCTTTAAGATGTGTGTGATAATTCTACAGGTGAAATTTTTATTTTAGAGTTCAATTTCTGTGTGATTCTGAATTATCCTTAATTTTTGGACATGAGTGTATATTTCCTCTCGGGGTGAGAGACTGAAACTAAATCTTTCACAACAGAATCGGGGATTGTGCTGTACTAAATGTTTCTCAGCGGCAGCTCCGGTTGCGTTATACTTCCTCTTGGGTGAGAGTCTCGAGGCCTACTGACCCCTCTCCTGAACGCTGCAGGGAGCTCTCTTTCCAGAAATGATCCGATAAGTATAGGAGGAAATGTGGTTACAATCATGATTAATTTTGCAGTAAACAAAAACTAATTATCGTGTAAATTGAAAAGTGGTTTTTATAATATAATTTCAATACATAATATTATTTGTCAAATCAACTGTTTTAACCGAAATAAGCATCATTACTTGTGGCAGCCTTCTTTGGGTGTGATCGTTGTCATAAAATGTTCCGTTGCCACCGTTTCGTTAAAATGTCCAGACATTTGAAGAAAAAATGTCCACTTCTGCTTTAAACATCATGGATCCATCTCGTTTGCATGTGATTTCTCGAAGCACGTAATAAAGGAGTATTAATGAAGTGTGAAGATGCAGTATAATTTCCATTTTGAGAAAGACTAAGAATCACGGTTTCTGAATATGATATCGCATTTTCCTACAAAAACTGCACTTTTTCCCTATTCACTGGTGACGGATGCTTGCAACGCAAAGCATCTTGTACACTTTCTAGAGCCAACGGCCATACCATGCTGAATATACCGGTTCTCGTTAGATCACCGAAGGCAAGTATCATTGGGCGCGGTCAGTACTCGGGTGGATGACCACCTGGGAACACAGCGTGCCGTTGGCATTCACACATTTGGGTCCTGAATGGCCGAGTGTCTAGCTCTCGTTGCCACAGGTTTCGGGTTCGAATCCCGGAGGTGCCATGGATGTTTGTAGTGGTTCGGAATCCACTTTAAGCCGTAGGTCCCGGTCTCCTATGACTGTAAGAGCGTCACGGAGCCAAAGTCAGACTTCTACCTACGGGTGCTCCATCACAACAGAAGCTGCTTTCTTCCCCTTCAATCATGAGTATGTATGGGTTCGTGGGCTTGGCCAGCCAAGTGGGATAAGAAACAACAAAACAACAAACACATTTTCTAGTGGTTGTATGTAGACAGAAGCATTAATAGTTTGTCCATGCGGGGGATTTATCATTTATAGATAATTACAGTCATGTCCACCATTCCCATAGCATCATGTTTTAAGAGCTGGAGTGGAGCTTTCACAGTTCAGGATTCAAATCAAGGAGCCTTCAAATCAAGGTAACTAACGCTATGGTCTCTCGGTGCCACGGGTTTCTTGTTCTAGTCTCGATGGTGCCTTGGATGTTTGTAGTGGCTCGGAATCCACTTTAAGCCGTAGGTCCCGGTCTCCTATGACTGTAAGAGCGTCACGGAGCCAAAGTCAGACTTCTACCTACGGGTGCTCCATCACAACAGAAGCTGCTTTCTTCCCCTTCAATCATGAGTATGTATGGGCTCGCGGGCTTGGCCAGCCAAGTGGGATAAGAAACAACAAAACAACAAACACATTTTCTAGTGGTTGTATGTAGACAGAAGCATTAATAGTTTGTCCATGCGGGGATTTATCATTTATAGATAATTACAGTCATGTCCACCATTCCCATAGCATCATGTTTTAAGAGCTGGAGTGGAGCTTTCACAGTTCAGGATTCAAATCAAGGAGCCTTCAAATCAAGGTAACTAACGCTATGGTCTCTCGGTGCCACGGGTTTCTTGTTCTAGTCTCGATGGTGCCTTGGATGTTTGTAGTGGCTCGGAATCCACTTTAAGCCGTAGGGGACGGTATAACATGGCTGATATGCGTTGAGCGTTGGACGTAGGACTGACAACCCTACCCCGTAAAATGAAAAACATCTCTCGTCTCGTAATCTGCCAGTAGGTAGATTGCCTTGGCCTACAAAAAGGGCTGCTGCGAAAATGATGATGATGATGAATTCAAAACTATCTGTGACTTTCAATGATAAGAACACGTATGGCTCGTATACTGGGTCCCTTTATCATCACATGTTAGCTGGTAAACCAGAAATGATCCGTTCCACTGTAGAAAAAAAGTGATGGATAAAGACAACCATTAGATTATGGTGTATAGATTCTAGGAGGGCAAATTTGCTTACCGTCCGAATCCCAGTTAGTACAAATAGTTTTTTAGAAATGATAAGTGGAAATTATCTGTAAGATCTTGACATGTTTTATAAAGGGAATTTATTTCCAAGGCACCTTTCAAGTCTACATCATGCTAGACACATGTAAGCACTCTGAATGTGGCACACATTTCAGTAATTCATCGACGTAACAAAATTCGGGGTGTTTCTTTTGTAAGATACGTTCCGTTACGGCATCATGTCAAAAGCTAATTTTGTATAATTTTTGGGTGCCTCAGCAGCATTTGAGGCTACTTTGTACTCGTATAAAAACATACGTTAAAAACCCTAAATCTATGAACAACCTAAAAAAAAACAAAATCTATGGCACTTAATGTAATCAGTTTTAAAATATGAAAGGTAAACTTTTTGCAATTAATGATGAAACATGAACATTTTCATATTTCTGTAACTCTAAGTAAAAGCGAATGAATTGTACTGCTTATATGATATTAAATGAAGCATCTTAAGCATAAATATTAACGCCCTAAATCATTATTTTATTTAGACAATTTATTATTGAGCAAAGAATAGAAAATGTTTATTATTATATGGTTTGTGTTATTTATCTTTGCCTCAATTTATTAAGAAAAAGTAAATTTAGGTTAATTTTAATTATATATCAAGTAACAGTATATATATATATATATATATATATATATATATATATATATATATATATATATATATATATATATATATATATATGTGTGTAGAAAGAAGCAAAAACTTATCTATGATGAAAGAAATACAAAGAAGAAAGAAGCAAAAGTTTACAGAGATATTTTTAAATACTATTAGTTTTGCAGAGCATTAGATATTTTTCTGTATTTAAATACTTGAAAATATGTATTTTGCAAAAGTACTGACTGAGTTCTGAGAACAGAATATTTCATTTTCTTTCTGGTAAATAGAAAAAATAATGCAAGAAAACATAAAAAATGCGGTTCGTTTGCTTTCACATCCTAAAGGGACTTCCTACAATGAAAGTCATGTTTTCTGGATATTGAATTTTCCAATTTATATTTCTTTGTAAATATTGTTCAGCCTAAGACTTCCATCAGAGCTTAATTCCTCCCTTTCCAGTTAACGGAGCGTTTTTTTTTCCCCCTTTTAAAAAACCTCAGAATGTAATTTTATTTCTACCTGGTTTCTTATTTAATGTTTTGGAATTCCAGTACCAAATAAAGAAACCAAATCGGCAGGAGGAAAACATCTAAACCTTGCCTTTGCTACTCCGGCTCTCTGCTTTCTCTAGAGATTTTATGCCAATCACAGAAAAGGAGGCTTTTGGGGGAAAAAATTCAAAAAAGAATTAATAAAAAAAAAAATAAATAAATGAAAAAGGTTCCGTTCCTTTTTGGAAAAAGTCGGGTAAAACTTTAATTTTAACAACTCTTCCCTTTCTCCAAACAGGAAAGAATTCAGAATTTGTTCGGATTCGAAAAAGGAAAAAACATATTCTAAATTAAAAATTCGAATAGATACCCTTACAAAAATAAATTTAAAAGTTTGAAAAGAAAACTCATTTTCTGATTTGAAATTGAAACGCAGTGCATCTACAGCAATATTGAAACTAAATGAAGATAATATTAGATTATCCGAAATTAATTTTTGACGCATTTTACTACAGTAAAATAATTACAAGGGCGTGATGGCCGAGTAATTAACACTCTGAGCCACAGGTTTCAGGTTCGAATCTCGTCGTTTTCATTCTGGTTCGAATCTCGGCATGGATGTTTGTAGTGGTTCGAATCTACTTTAAGCCGTAGGTCCCGGTCCCAATATGACTGTAAGCAGTAGGGCTGTCAACCCTACTCCATAAAAAAGTCAGCATCACGGAGTCAAGTCAGACTTGCACCTACGAGTGCTACATCACAACAAAAGCTGCCCTCCTTCCATGAGACCACACAGTTTTTGGACTTCATCTAGACGTCACTGTCTACCAAGTGGGATAAGAAACAATAGAGAATTTTTACGCACCAGACAGTTACCGTCGGACGTACGTTAGCTTTTCTCCCTAGCGCGCATGCTCATAGGAAATTATGTTTCCTATGAGCATGCGCGCTAGGGAGAAAAAAGCTAACGGACGTCCTACGGTAACTAATGCACGGTATGCAAAAACTCTCTAATAACAAACTATTACAAACATTATTCGAAGACTAAATATCCTTAGAATTTTCCAGGTTTTCGTACACGCAAAATAGATTATTCAATTCTTTCTATTAGCTCACACTCTCCCTCTGTATATCTTGTTCAAATTTTCAATCGGTAACAAAAATACTTTTTATTCATCCACTCGAGTTTAAATGCATTTCTTTTGAACTTGTAGTGGATGACACTGATGTTAATACAGTTTTTCAAATATTAATTCAGTAATTAAATAAATTAATGTTAGTGTTTTTTAGATGTAAGTTGCATATATCTACCAATAGATGGCGCCAGATAAATTTTAAAAAATGAATAAAAACTATTTATAAAGAACTTTCTGCAATAGAAAAAAGTAGGAATTGATTTTAAAAAAAAAATTTTATATTACTTGTTTTCTAATTTCAAAGGCATAATAAAATAAGATACAATTTGCCTTCTTCACAGTTCTCTAGAATGAAATTTACACACCAGAGTAATAATAAAAAGTGCCAATAATCCTTTATCAGTCATTGTTTGGGGCTGCTTATTCAAATTGAAGCTGCATTTTCTTTCCTTTATCATGCACTTAAGGCATCTGCAATAACCTGGTGTCCGTGGCACAGCGTATTCTAAGCCAACACCCTAACACTATTCCCTTTGATTTTGCCTGTATGTAATTTACATAGATTGTACTCCCTAAAACTAGTCTTACATCTCTTTAATTAGAGCAATATCTCCTTAATATCTCAGTCAAAAGTGTTATATTTCCACGTCTGTGGTATTTCCTTTATATCATTTATCAAAAAAGACATCTCGATATTTTTACCGATCTTATATTTTTCTTCGATATTCCAAATGCTTCTCTTCTGTCTCGGTAGGCACGTTTGCAGGATTTTTCTCATTTCAAATATTCCTGGTGCATGGTTGTGCAGAGGATTTGGGGAAAAAAGCAAAATAACATAAAATATGTCAATCTTGACCAAATAAAAATATGACAATCCAAAACTCATAAATTCTGCGTACATTGTGCATCCAAACAATTTGAATTTGGGACTGGTTTGTATCCGTTCTTACGAGTAAGATATTTATGAAATAAAAATGTTTCAATTTTTTTTTTATAAATATCTTACTTAAAAATAAAAATGTTTTAATTTTTTTTATAAATATCTTACTTAAAATAAAAATGTTTTAATTTTTTTATAAATATCTTACTTAAAATAAAAATGTTTTAATTTTTTTTTATTCCATTCTAAACATATCTTTTCAGTTATTGCTAATTATGATAGTGATATGTAATCCTGGTTTTCTTTTAATCTGAAACTGCATGAATGTGCAATCTATTCATCATTCTTTCCATAAGATATACCTAAAGTAAATATGGTGTTGTAATCGCTCTTCTTCCTAAGCAGTACAAGAGCGCCCCCTGTGGCGTTCAGGAGAAATGATCAGTAGGCCTCGAGACTGTCACCAGAAAGGAAGTACAGCGCAACAGCCACTGCCGCTGAGAAATGTTTAATTTTATAGTCTGTCATCCCGAGATGAAATATATTGAACTCAATCCTGCGCAATAGTTGGCCCAAAGACACTCACCCGGAGAGGAAGTATATTTCGCGCATCCAGCGCATACCTGAGTATCTTTATTTTCGACTTATTCATAGAATTCTTTCATGAATCTATAATTATATATTTTTAAAAGTGTTAAATACTATCTGTGTGGGGCGTTTGTGTGTGTGTAAATAAAACTATGAGTTCTCAAACCTGTGTCGCAAGTCTGAACCCAACCACGCCCAATTACAATCCAGCTGTACAACACAACAATCTGGCCCCCCAACGTTTGGCCGGCTCGTATCTCTTCCCTTCAATGTTTATTTTTTACTCTTGATTTTATAATTTTACTAGTAAGCCATAAAAAATTAAATCTTTTAATAATAATTTACTTTTTGTGACCTCTGACCACAATCACTCTATATTTCAAATAAAACAAGTAATATAAAAAAAATTTTTAAGTCAATTTCTACTTTTTTTCACTATATTTCAGAAAAGTCCTTTACAAATAAAGTTGAAATTTTCCTCTAACATCTGGCGCCATCTATTGGTAGATGATACATACAACTTAAATCTAAACAAAACTAAAATTAATTAATTAAATCTAATTAATGAATTAATATTTCAAAAAACTGTATTTACATCAAGTGTCATCCACTACAAGTTTAAAAAAATGTATTTAAACTTGAGTGGATGAATAAAAGTATTTTTATTAACGATTGAAAATGTGAACAAGATATATAGGAGAGTGTGACCTAATAGTAGGAATTGAAAAAAATCATCTTTTGCTTAATCTTATTCTAATCACATCTTTAATCTCCTAAAAAACTAACCTAAAATCTTCCTAAACCCAACTAAACTAGAGAAAAGGAAAAAAATGTTATTAATAAATAAAATGAGAAGTAATAAAAGTACAGTTTCTTTCAAGCATAACTAAACGTGAGGAAATACTGATAATCGTTTAACCAAAACAAAATAGAAAGATAAAATTAAGAGAGAAGTTTTCCTAGTAAACAAGAATTTAATTTATCTGGGGAAAGAGAACGTATGACTTCCAATTAAAGCAGAACACAAAAATATATAGCTTTTAATTACTATACGTCACATGTTAATACACTTGATGCTCAAAACATGTCAAACTTAATTCTGGTAAGCCATTTTTGCCTACACATTTCATGCACGTCATCGTTCGTGGATTATGACACTAAGACATGAAATAATTATAAAATTTGAAGCACAAACTTTTCATTCAGAAAAGTGCTTTTTAAGTAAATTTTGTTAATTGTGTCACATGCTAATTTGTTATTTAAACATTTGTTTTATCTTTAAATAAATCTAAAGTTGATGATCATACAAATCAAAATATCTTAAATTGATAATGTAAAGCAATATTTTTTATGTCAGTATTTTTTTTCAATTTTAATCAATGTTTGGTACTTTATTTAAATAAAAATAAATCTAAAGTTGATGGTCATACAAATCAAAATATCTTAAGTTCGTATCGCAAAACTATATTTTTTATGTGTTTTATTTTATTTTTTTTTCATTTTAATCAACTTTTGATACTTTATTTAAATAAATTTAAATTTAAATTGATTTAATTTAGTAAAACTAATATTCTTTACGTGCCATCGAAGACAGTTTTTAAGAAATGTATTTCTAATAAATAATAGACGGTTTGAATTGCACATAATTTATCTCACAATCAGCATATGATATATTTTGGGCTAAACCAATTCCTTAAAGTTCATTATAAAATCTTCTAAATCCTGTCACGTTTACAGTTAATGAATGGCTATTATTTATGCACCGATATGATGTTTGAGTTTAAATTCATCATTTTCTTACATATGCAAATTTATTGAAATCTTTTAATATCTTTCATTTGATCAATTTTTAAATATTCTAAATATAAAATATTTTGAATTCTACGAAATCTGCTAAAATTTTCATTTAATGAATCTTCTTAATATAGAATATTTTGAATCTTCCAAATCTTTTAAATATACAGTGTTTAGATTATAAATATAGAATATTTAGAATTTAACGAAATCTTCTAAAATCTTAATTAATTTCATTTAATGAATCTTTCTAATATAAAAATATAAAATGAAATGATTTTATGAAATTTTCTAAATATAAAATATTTTGAATTTAACAAAACCTTTTGAAATTTTGTATTTAATGAATCTTTTAAACATAGAATATTTAGAATTGTAAAAATCTTTCAAATACAGAATCTTTAGAATTTTCCAAATCTTTTAAATATAGAATATTTAGAATTTTCCAAATCTTTTAAATACAGAATATTTAAATTCTTACAATTTAGTTTTCAATATTTAGCACTTAATATTAATAATAATGCTTATATAAATAATAGTGTTTAATATTTGTTCTTATTAATTAAGAACAATTATTAATTATTAATTAAGTACAATTACTAATTAATTATTAATTATTACTTATTAATTTATACTTATTTCTTAATTAATTAATTTTAACTTATTAATTTATTTGTACCTTATTAATTAGATCATTAATTCATTTAGATTCTTAATATTTAGAATTTTCTAAATCTTTTAAATATAGAATATTAAGAATTTTCCAAATGTTTTAAATGTAGAATATTTCGAATCTAACGAAATCTTCTAAATCTTCCCATGTTCACAGATTGCTGTGACTGTGAGATTATTTATGCACTTTTTTGATGTTTGAGTTTAAATTCATTTTTTTAATATTTAGAATTTCATTTCCTTTATATTAATTTTTTATGAAAAATATTGAAATAAATTTTTACACGATATTACCGACCTACATCGAGCCAGTTTTTTTAAGTTTAATTAGTTTTTTTAATCAATAAATCAGTTTTTAAGAGCACTATGAGTGAAGAATCTCACTGATCCTGCCTAAGATGTGAAAAGATTATTTGTAGCTAAACTGTATAATGTGTAAGACATTTTTCCCTTGTATATTTCGGAATTTTGATGCAGCATTATTACATACTTGGCTACTTTTTTAATAAAGTTTAATAAAGTGAATATATTTCGTATTTACTGAAACCAGAAAATTCCATTCCATATCTAATATTTAATAATAAATTAGAAAATATTGACTAAATTTGTTTTTGTAACCAATTTCTTACTTTTTTATTAAACTAGATATAGAACATGTACCATTTTTTTTTTTAATATATTCTTTTTTCTATATCGTAAAAATCAAAAGTTTTGTATTGATTTTTTTTTCCTGTGTAAATATTACTGAGGAATTAGCCTAGAATTTTCATATAATAAATCAGGATAAAAGAAAATGCATGCAGAGTCAACTGAAGCTCTAAAGAAATACGTACGTATTAACATCTTTAAGGGTACTAATACGTATATGTATATTTAAGAGGATTTATTTTAATGAAATGTAAAAATTAAAGAAATATATTGCTAAACTATTGACTGCAAAATTCTTCAACAATAAGAACGAAACGCCCATCGCCGGCCAATACTTTTCATATTTTATTCTTTACACTAACATTGTTTTATAGATAGAATCTAGAACAGTAAAAAACGACGAAAAAGCAGTTGTAATTGAATGAATATATCTTTCGATCCAATTTGTAAATTATTACCTTTTTGATAGCAAATGAATAAACAGCTAAAATTCCAAAATATCCGGATCGTGGGAAAAGGTTAGAAATTCCAATTCAAAAGTATAAATTTCATTCCAATTTAATTCTTACTTAATCTGTTGTACTAATACCTCGCAAACGGATTCTTGAAGATTATGATCATAATATTATGACTTCGTTAAAGCAAGCAAGGGAATTATATCAAAGGCATTTAGTTCGGAACTATGCTGCCAGCTAATGGCACAGGTTGATTCGTGGCAAAACATAGCTTCAAGAAGGCAGCAGTAACAGACGCATGACCAGGGCCGGATTTAAATGAAAAGAGGTCCTAGGCTATTCCTCTTATTAGGCCATTTCACCTCCCATTTTTAAGTTTGTAAATTACATGAGAGATAATAAAAGGCATCATTACTGTGATATATATCAATATGTTAAATGAAACATGTTGTGATGGGTACTAATCTTCATAAAAAAATGTGGCATGGATAAATAAAAAAAAAGTCAAACACTTATTTGTAACATTTATTCTCAGCACCCTATATAGTACTCGTAACAATAACTAATCAAACATAACACACAACATTTACAAAGAAACAAAATTCAAATAATAAAAATCTTTGACTACGACAATTAAATATGCAAAAAAATTATCCTATTTTCTATCAAATTAAATTAAATATATTCAATACATTAAAGATTAAAAGCTAATTCAATTCAGATAAATTTATTTCATAATAATTCACCGTTAAAATTTAAGTATGAATTACTATGTGTAGAATTTATCCTTATATTCGATACGGTGTTTTAGTGTTTACTGTTTTTAGAATAGTATAATTCTAATTTTGCTAACAATTTGAATTTTGTAGGCCCCTCCTGATTTTGAGACACTAGGCTGAAACCTAGTCAGCCTATAGGAAAATCCGGCCCTGCGCATGACTAACACATAGATACACCCATCAACAGTAAATCTCTCACAGAGCCCTGATTCGTCAAATTCAACGATTCGACATGTAATGTGGACACCAGTTACCACAAGAGCTATTGGCAGATGACTCAGAGAACAGGATTTGAATTCACAACACCCATTTCTCTAACTGCTCTTCACTTGTGCATACCAACGAATGCGTTTGCAGTGGTTCGTTTGACCAAGAATTCCACTGAGTGCTTCTAACAAAATGCAGAAGAGCAAAAGCATTTAACAACATTCAAAACAGAGATGAAATACAAACCAAACTGTCACGCATAAATTATACTGTCTGAAAATCTACAAGTTAATGTCTGATTAACTACTCTATTTGATAATCAGGTTATGTGTTTGAATATCTTTAACATGTATGTACAGCACGGCTTCGAGTTGATGATATCCAAAGCTCTATCATGCTCATCGTGTCTTTCCTTTAGCACCACCTTGAATTTATATTAAAATGGCCATTCAGACACAGAAAATTTTTCTATTAAATTATATTTCAGCTTGTCAAACATTTCCTTGATCTCTGCGCAATAAAGCACCTTTGATCTCTGATGATCTTACGCTTTTGACCGTCCCAGAATCTTACTTTTTGGCAAAATCCCCATGGGGAAGACGATTACGAATTAAGGACAAACTGAATAAAATTTTGCGTTTGGATCAGAAGTGGGTCAACACCCAATTCCTTTTTCATTATATGTAGCTATATATATATATATGTCCAACTATATATACGTCCAACTATATATACATCCACATACGTCCAACTATGGAGTTGTGATTCATTCGGGTAATTCTTTCAACTGTCCACTTTTATTTCCTGTGTAGTATATTAGGAAATGGAAATAGGAAATGCGGATAGCTATTTTTAAGGTAATATTATTTCATTATTTCTCGCGTTTTTAGACATTATGAATTAAAAAGATACTTCCCATATTTCTTTAAATATTAAAAATATATTAATAATTATAACATTATTATTATTAACATTATTGCAAACTTATACATCATTTCATATTTCTCAAGAATTTTTTTATAAAAAAAAAAAAAAACGACTTTTATGATTAAGAAATATTATCTCAAGAAAATACCCTATATGTTTCTATAACTATAATAAAATAGGTACATAAATTTATTCATTTTGGTGAGCCATGACTATTTGGCCAGCCATCTGCACAGCATTGGCAATTTTGATAGCCCAAATTGCCCGTACTATGGGAAAGACGAGATCATGGACAGACACCCTGTAACAAGATGCCCGGATTTACATGGTGTAAAGATATTGGATTGCTTGAACTTTGCTGATGAGATGTCTCAAATCAAAGTAAAATCAGTCAATGTTTTCTCATATTGTTTTCTTTTCTTGTGTGTGTTTACATTTTTTTGATCTCACAAGAGTTTGTCGTTTCTCTTGTCACAGGAATTAAAAAAATATATATTCATTTTAGGAAGATTAAGATTTTATTTTGGGCTGCATTTATTTGAGCGAATTCGGTCACTGTGTATAATACAATTTTAAATTTAAAAAAATAAAAAAAGATAGCTTTTAACAAATTTGTGAAAATAAAGATATGCATATTTTTAAACTGCATTCACTTTATTTTTAATATAACTTTTAATTATGAAAAAAAAAAAAAAAAATATTTTATGAATGCAAGGCTTAATCTACTGCTCCAACTTGAAACGAATATAATTTAATTAGAATTTTAATCTAAGCATTCCTGTAAAAATTGCGAAATATTTATTATTTTATAATTGTAATCCATTGATTCATTTAATGAAAAATAGGAATCAGTCTATTATGACTGAATTGAATAATGCTCGTCTCACGATTCGTTTGCATTCTATTTTTCTGAAAACTTTCCCCATTTAGACAAAGCAAAATTTTCTGAACAAATTTAGACAGATTTTCTAAATTTTTAAAAGCTTTCCACATAGTTACTTACTTACTGAAAGAAAGCCCTTTTTAAATATCAGAGACACCAAAAAATGGAATAGAATATAGAATATCCTTAGAATAAAAAAAAATAGAATATCCTTAGAATAAAAAAAATTAGAATATTCTTAGAATAAAAAAATAAAATATTCTTAGAATATTCTTAGAATAGAAAAAAATAGAATATTCTTTAGAAAATAGAAAAAAATAGAATATTCTTAGAATAGAAAATAGAAATATTCTTAGAATAGAAAACAAAAAATAGAATATTCTTAAAATAGAAAATGAAAAAATAGAATATTCTTAGAAAATACAAAAAATAGAATATATTCTTAGAATAGAAAAAATAGAAAAAAAAATTGAATTTTCTTAGAACGTATATCATAGAACATTATAAAATTTTTAAAATACTTATTCTTATTGCCTAACTTTATTTCCATCAATCTGATTTCCCATAAAAGAACAAATTTCATTTCGTAGGATTTCTTTTGTTAATAAATGTGAATTGAAATGGCGATATCAGCATCACGTATATTAGAGGGCGTATATAAGGAGACTATTCAATATTTCCTGTCTCAGTGGCCCAAGATGGCCGCTGCTCAGCCCTGCATGAGAAGGCATGCTCTTCAGCTGGTATATTTATATGAATTGCAGGGATTAATCAGATTAGATGCGTGTATATTAAAGGAATGGGTCGATGGTGTAGAACGAAATTTATGTTATAATTCCCGAACGCAGATCCCCCTGCCCGCCCCTCGTTTAATTAGATGGAGGACATAAAATTTGCGGGATAGCTTTTCACTGATTGGCTGTTAAGATGAATCGCAACTTTATTCACTGCCCTTTAAATCCGACGTCCTTCAGCGACAACAGAATAAGTGGTTTTATGACATTGTATATTGCGTGTTTTGATGTAGTGGCCATTGAGTCGGTAGTTCAGAGCATTGTGGAGGCAACGTCGTTAACGGCTGTAACATTCTCTGAAAAGGTAACGATATGAATGCCAGACACTCGGATCGTTATTAGGGCTATGGACTCTTGAGTGGAAAGATTGATGCTTTAACGAAGGTTTTGTACACGGATCAATTAATTGAAATCGTAATAAAAATGAAGCGAGATACGAATCATACGATTTTATACGTGACTGCTTTTATTCGTTCACAATTGCTGAAAGTTCATTTGCTTTCACTAATCCACTTTTAACCGTAGGTCCCGGTCTAACAGGATCGTAGAGCGGAGGTATTATTACTCCGCGTCCGTAGCTTATCTTCAAGCTGCATGCACCTCCTGGATAGTGCTAAATGAGTAACGTCGGTGCACCGCTTGCCTTAAGGCATAAAAGACAACTGTCTAAGTGTTTGCCAGCTGTATTAAAAAAAAATGACATTTTGTATTGCGTGTTTTGATGTAGTGGCCATTGAGCCAGTAGCTCAGAGCATTGTGGAGGCTCCATCGTTAACGGCTGTAACTTTTTCTGAAAAGCTAACGATAGGAATGCCAGGCACTAGGATCGTTATTAGGGCTAGCGATTCAATCACGCTTATTAAAAGTGAAATTTCAATGGAAAGATTGATGCTTTGTGCATGGATCAATTAGTGGAAATTGTATTAAAGAAAAAGCGAGATACGTATCATATGATACGATACTGGTTGACTGCTTTTATTCGTTCATAATTGCTGAAAGTTCATTTGCTTTCAATGATCATGTTTTCCTTAATAAAAATTAAATCTAAAATTTAGTCTATAAAGATAATAACATTGGAGAAATAACATTTATGAAAATAATAATAATAATAATAATAATTGCTTGATAATGCTAATGTTGCTTAAATGAATTAACTTTACATTTTAAGTAACTTATGAGTTTTATATATTCATATATGTTTCTAGATTCCTGATGGCCAAGTGATTAGCACCTGGTTGTCGGTGCCACAGGTTTCAGGTTCGAGTTCGAGTCCCGGCGGTGCCCCGGATAGTTGTAGTGGTTCGTAATCCACTTTAAATCATAGTTCCCCGTCTCATAGGACTGTAGTGCGTCAAGGAACCAAGTCAGTCTTCTACCTACGGCTGCTCTCCCATAGAAGCTGTCCCCTTTTCCCTTCAACCATGAGCTCATGAGGTTCGTGGGTTTGATCTAGATGTCTACTAAGTCGGATAAGAAACAACAACAAACGATTTCCTTACTGATATCAGTTTCAAAACTCTGCTGACCCTACTGCTGTATAAAGAAAAGAAACACTTTTTTCGTAACTTTAAAAATACTGTTATCTGTTACTGGATCATGTTTGTTGTGGTTTGTCGTTCTACGGTCATTTTATGCACACGAGGACTAAAGAGAAGGGGACCTATGATTTAAAGTGGATTCCGAACCACTCGCAAACATCCATGCCACCGCCAAGATTCGAATCTGAAGCACCAACGTCCAGAGCGCTAGCCAATTGGCCATCAGGCCGCCCCCTGAATCTTTTGTAAAGTATTTTATTCAATATTTTGTTTATTCTGATTTCTTTTTTCAATAAAAAGAATATGCTTGTTTTACCAGACATACCAGGATTCGAACCTGAAGCCTGTGATACCAAAGGCCAGAGCACTATCCTCTTGGCTACTAGGCCGTACTGGATCACGTAGGAAGATATAGGAAATCTCCCTCACACTTTTTTTTTTTTTAATGTTCAGCAAAATAATCGCGAATTCACAATTTATGTATAAAACAAAATAAAGTCACACTAAATCTTCAAGAGAGAAGACGCCTTCGAGTATTCTTTATATATTATATATATATATATATATATATATAATTTAAACAAAAACTAAACCAGAGCCTGAGACCAACTTATGTTTTCCAGGGCGAAATTTCTTTCGAGTGGCACCTAATCCTATTTTTATGATGATGCATGTCTCCTGGAAAGAGGGTGTAGGGAACTTCCGGACCTCCGGAAAAAGCTTTCGGGAAAGCTCAGAAGACACCACACGACGTTTCTTTATCTTACACTCACAAAGGTTCTAACATAATTTTGGAGGTCTTCTCTAAGCCCCCTCAATGGAGAATCCCTTCTGCAATAGAGCATAAAATAGCTGCTTTGAATGTCAAGATCTTCTTTTCAGAGAAAGAAAGCAAGAAAAAAAATTAATCTTAAACTTCAAAAGAAAAGTCGGGTTTCATTTTTAGAGGGATGTTAAGATGAGTAATGAACTGATATGGGAAGCTGAAGACAGTGCATGAAAGGAGTGAAAAGGATTTTTATGATAAAAAAAGATGAATGTATATCAAATATGTATAATCTGCCCTCTACTCCAACATTCGCTTGAAACACCAGGAGTTATACATCACGTATTTGATGTTACAAGGGTATTTTAAAAAGTTAGTCGGTATCGGCATTAAACCGCATATAAATGCACCAAAATTACAAAGCACTTTTGGGATAGCAAGTGCAAATATTTAATACAGGGGTGGCATATACGCGGTCCGCCTTGAACATTTTTTCGGCCCGTGAGATTATTCACACTTCTACAAAATATATTTATTTTATAATGGCCAAAGAAGTGAAAGGCAATTTATTAAAAACTATATTATGTGTGCATCCCTATATTCAAAATTAACAGTCGAAATGATGAGAATAAATTAACTTTGATTTTAAAATAGTATTCTTGCGATTATATTATGACATATATTGCCTGTTTTATTGATGAGTTTACAACTACGAGTTCATAGAATAATTAAATTATATTCTGCGAACTCGAGAGCAAATGAACGTGATGCCAGCGATGAACTCATGAAATTTTCCAATTTGAGAAATCTTGCACAAAAAAAGTTGTTAACGTTTTTGGTTCAACTTACACCTGTAAATCGTATTTTTCGAAAAAATGTAACGAACACAAATCACGCTCAAACATAACGGTGAGCCAAATTGATATCGATTCGCAAAAGCTAAATACAAGAGTGAAGAAACAAATATCGTACTAGTAAAATAAATATTTTTTAATGATTTCCATTTTATTTTATGATTTCCTTTATATTTATATATTTTTTTTTTATGTTTTTTTTTTTTTAACAATGTGAGTGTAGTATCATTATTACATTATCTATGTTTACAAGTAAGAATAATAGTCAACACAAAAATAATAACTCATTGTGTTTCAATTTTTCACTCAAAAAAATGTCTATAGTGAGTCTAAATCTAATATGCGGATATATAATTTTATATGCGGTCCGCGGAGTTGTGATGTATTTCCAAAGTGGCCCGCAAGATCATTTGGCTTTTTTTTTTTTTTTTTTTACCTTTTTAATATCTGCATAAACATAATCTACACAAATTGAAATTAAAGCAAAATAGTAGATAAAATAATTCACAATAAAGCCCTGCATTTATATTTATATGAGCAAAAAAAAAAAAATTAACTTCCCAGTTTTCGTAAACTACTCCATAAGTATATTTAAATGTCGGAAAATAAAGCAGCAATAAAAGTAAACAGATAAATGATGTTAACTTTCCTTTCAATCACGAATAAAACGTCATTAAAAATCAAAATAGCAAAGAGTGTATAAACTTGTGACAAAAAAAAAAAAAAAAAAAAAATGCAAAATATTTCATTTAATCGAAAATCTTTGTCTGTAACCTACACACTGGAAAGAGCGCCCCCTGTGGCTTTCTGGAGAAATAGTCAGTCGGCCTCAAGACTCTTAATCGAGAAGTATAATCGCTGAGAGACGTTTAATGAGTCTACAGTCTTTCACCCAGAAAGGAAATATATTTAGCGCTATCCTGTGTATTAGTTGGCCCACAGACACTCACCCGGAGAGGAAGTATATTTAATACTACATTTCTTGGAGCACCCTTCATTTAGCCGAAAGTCCCAGATCGAAGTGGAGTCCTTCCATGAAGCAATAATTATCGTTCTTTTACTTTAAATTTTGTGTAAAATATTGTATGTGTGTTGTATTTGTGCGTGTGTAAATAAAACTAAGTTCTTGTACCTGTACCTTAAGTATCTCAATCCAACCACATCATTTACAATCTGGCTACCCATCGCGAGGCCCACTCATATCCAACCTGCACTCTACATGTCTAGATTCATACTTCAAAACATTATAGCGATTTATTTCACTTTGTCGAATTTCACTCTTTTTCAGACCACACCTTTTACAGTATATTGATAAATGTCATTTTATCAATATGCTCAAAACTACTGTTTCTTTGTCTCATAACAAAATATATTATTATAAAGTTTCCCAATCAATTGTACATATTTTTAAACTTTAGAATTATTTCTTTTTTTTGCTTACCACAACACATTTTTTTTGTTTAAGCACAATTCACCTTCTTATGGAAATGAGCACTGATGTGTTCCTGTGGTATTCCAGAGAAATATTATGTTTCGATATATAAAAAAAAATTTTTAAAGTCAATTCCTACTTTTTTTCACCATATTGCAGAAAGTCCTTTATAAATAATTTGCATTCATTTTTTTTTTTAAGTTCATCTGGCGCCATCTATTGGTAGATATATGCAACTTAAATCTAAAAACTAAAAATGAATTAATTAAATTTAATTAATTAATCAATATTTGAAAAACTGTATTAACATCAAGTGTCATCCACTAACTATAAGTTCAAAAAAAAGTTTTAAAAAATGTATTTGAACTTGAGTGGATGAATAAAAGTATTTCATGAACGATTGAAAATTTGAACAAGATATTATATAGGAAGAGTGTGAGCTAATAGGAGGAATTGAATAAATGTAGTTACTATTTTCGTGTCAGTTTTTCCGTTCTGTCAATTTGTAATGCTAATATATATATATATATATATATAATATATATATATATAATATATATTAATGGTTAACTTTAACCGTTAAATTTAGCACTTCTTAAGTTTTTAATATGTAGTTATGTTATGTTCATGAATACTATACAACCAACCTTATTCATTTGAATTGTAGCATATATTTATCGGGTATACCTACCAAGAGAAATGTTTCATTTCTGTATCCAACAATTCCACTATTTTTTATCTGCAGAAAATTGAATTTTCTAATACAATATATCGGAATAAAAAAAATTAAATACGGGCATTTTTATTTAGTGTTTCTTCTTAAAATTTTATATTAAAAGAAACATTTTTAGAAAAGATTTCCTGTTAGAAATTTTTAATCACTATGTATATGGTGATTAATTAAATGAAATAAAAGATTTAATTATAATTACAAAGAAATACTTTTTTTTAAATTTCTATAAACAAATATAAATAAAATTATAAATATATAAAATTTTTATACTTAAAAATTAATACTTTTTCTTAAAATGCATTTCTGGAAAAGATAGTAATCATAAAAACAAACGATCCATTTATAAAATATATTCCTGGTTAAAAATAGCACTATTTTAGAAGTTTTAATTTTTGCCCAACATATAACAAACTTTATTTTGACAAGCTCTGTTGATAAAAGAATTTAATAAATTGATGAATTGAAATTAAGAAAATATGTGCATTATATAATATATTTTAAATGTATTTAATATCATCAAAACTTATTATACCTTTAAGCGATTAAAGCAATCGCATTTGCAAAAATATTCACAGTAGTGAAGTGTATCTATAATTTCATCATGCAAAAAATTAAAAAAATACTACACAGTAAATAGATAACTAAATAATAACTATCAAGTGATAGAAACGTTTAATAAGAATCCTTTTAAGATTTAAATATGCTGAATTTATGTGGAGTAAAAAAATAACGCAGCCACTAATGTGAGTAATATTTAACTGGTTTGGTTTGTCGCTCAATGGTCATTTTGTGCACACGAGGGCTTTGACCGGGACCTACAGTTAGCATGGATTCCGAACCACTAACAAACATCTATGCCACCACCAGGATTCGAACCTGAAAACTATGGTACTAAATGCCAGAGCTTAGCCAATTGGTCATCAGGTATTTCACCATCAATGGCGCAACAGCCCCATGGTGGGCCAAAGGCTGTCTGCCTACTGGCAGATTTTGAGATGTTTTCTTTTTACGGGGTAGAGTTGTCAGCCCTACATCCTACAGTTATATTAGAACCGGGACCTACTGTTTAAAGTGGATTCCAAACCACTACAAACGTCCATGGCACCGCCGAGATCTCGAACCCGAAGCCTGTGGCTCCCGAGCCTAATCAGCTTGGCCCATTAGGTATTTAACTGAGTTAAATTTAACGCAATTCTGGGTGATGAGCCAATCATCCTTTCACCGTCGAAAGGGTTATTTAACAGACGTTAAACTCAACTGCTATCTTCAAACCTTGCTATCTGAACAGTTGAATCGTCTGGCCTTAAAATTCATACTACTCCTAATTCCATCTAGCACCGAAGTTATGAAGTGCTAAATAATTGAAAATATTAATTTTCTATATTATAATTGAAAATAAAAAACCTTCCCTTTCTGAAGAGTTGAATTCACCTAGCATTAAAAATAGTTTACTTCTAACGCCATCTAGTGTCGAGATAAAGTACCACAGATAAAAGTAACGTTAATTCGTCTCGTCAATTACGTAGCTAAATTAACGGTTACGTTAATATTTGCATAAATATGAAAACCTGATTTTACCACTTAGTTTATATCGCTAAAATAACTGGTAGTTATTTTAGTATCATGCAACTGTGGCATTTACATTATGATGGACAAGTTATAAATATTCCATATATAGTACACACAAAATTGCCGTTAGATTTCAATGATGATGCAATTTAACATAATTGTGCGATTCAATGTACATAGAAATTCAATAAATCTATACATTTAAGAGGAACAGGAGGCAAAAAAAAGTGTAGTTAAATGCAGACTTCACTTTGAAAACCATAGCAAAATAAGATAATTTGTTATGCAAAATTAATTCTTTAATGTGTTTTGTACCAAATTATTTCTTTCATTCTCATTTTTACCGTGTGACTGCACTAAATATTATACATCTTTAACTTAAAGGGCATGCCTGATGGGTTTTTTTAATGGTTGGCGTCTTTTATTAAAAACTTGGGTTAGGAAAAAGGAGTTATCAAGAGATGTTCAAAATTTCATAAACAGCATATTGATATCATTTTTCATACTTGGAATACTAAAAATTCCGATTTTAAATCGAAAAGGGTTGAATGACTTCCTACCTATGAAAGAAAAAAAAATCAAAACTGTAAACTATTATTAAAGTTTCTAAAATAACATTAATAGTATTATTTTTTTTTCTTATTATATTTAAAAATTATTTGGGTTTAAGGAACAATTTAAAATTTTACAATAATTTAACAAGTTTACAAAAAAAAAGAAAATTCTAGTTAACCTATAGGTTTAAATAGTCTACACTGTCTTAAATACTTCCTTTCTGAAGTAATCAAACAATTACATTTCAGATTTAAAAAGAAATAATTTAAAACCAATATGAATCTATTATGATAGCAACAGAAAAACAGCAGAAATATTAAAAATTGTATAAAATCTAAATCAATAATAATTTCTTAAAAATATGGGGAGATGAAATAATTTAGAATCATCCCGAGAAAAACGTCAGAATGAAAACAAAACAATTATTTAAAGAGTACCGAGGAAATTAAAAAACTCTCAATGTGATAAAAAAAAAGTTAATTTTTTAACGACTGTCTTAACAATATGATAAATGACGATCATTAACAAAATAAATAGTAAAGACAACCATTAAACAAGGATGACAAAAACACCGAGAATTGATAGAATGAACTCATTAAAATTTCAAAATATGTAGAATTAAAGAAAAGCAAAATTATTACTTTCAACAATAACAAATCTTTCATATAATTTATGCATAAAAATTAGACAAAAACAAAAGACTATTTTAATAAAAATTAGCAAATAGAATTCATTTCTGATTTCAACAATATTGTTATTGTACTTTCTGCCCTTAAGGGCGTTTAAAAATTCTTTTTAAATGGTTTGATAAAAATATGTTAATTTCCTTTTCAACTGTTTGATCTTAAAAGCATGAAAACATGCTACAGTTTGTTTATTGCATTGAAATACTTTCTTTAATAAATACAAGGCTAAAACTAGGTTAGTTTAATTAAATTATATGCAAGCCATAGTTATTTAAAAACATACAATAGATTTGAAATGTGAAGTGAGATTGGATCTAGTGATCCCCCTCTAAAGAAGGAACACTTTTAATATTATCATGGAAAGCAAGATATTTTAATATTATCACCACTAAACAAATGTAAATAAAATATTTAACTTTCCTCTCCTAGAATATTACATTTTTAGAAATGACAGGATCAAACGATTCAAACAATCACTATTTTTCAGATAAATTGGCTTTGTTTAAAATAAATTTGAAAGTGTAAATAGATGTACTCCACATTTCCATTCCTTAAAGAATGCTATTTAAATTTTTCATTATTTTATATTTCCCAAATATGTATATATTATGCTGATATTTCTGAAAGAAATATTTCATAAAATCTCACAGAAATTTATAAAAAGAATATTATAAATAAGTGATGAGTTTTCATGCCTCCTAGACTGTTAGAAAGAAAAAAAAATGTACTGAAATTCACCCTAAAATATGCTATATTAAATTAATAGAAAAGAAGAATTATTTCAATTTTTTTTAATCACTTACCATTGAATAAAATAGCTCTATGAAAAACCATTGAATAAAATAGCCATTGAAAAAATTAAACTTTCAACAGTAGTATGAAAGTCTTATCAGCTCTAAAATTTAATTTTATGTAGATAGAAAGCACAATGAATTCTTTAATTATATTCTTATTAAAAAGTCTAATTTCTTTGCCCCATTTGCCAAAATTTAAAAAACTTTCTTTCATAAAACTTGCATGGTATTTTATGATACAACAGCAACAATTTATATAACTTTTTTCCCACATTACTTATGTCAATTTTTTTAAATTTAATTTTAAACAGATATGATAAATATTCAACATATTAACTTTTATATACATTTGTTATTGGTTGGAAACTAAGAAATTTACATTGAATGCTTTAAATCGGTGCAATTCATGTAACATATGTAATTTAATTTATTTATTATACAACTTATTTATAGGGACCTGAATGGCTGAGTGGCTAGAGCTCTGGCGCTCGGTACCACAGGTTTCGGGTTCGAGTCCCAGCGTTGCCATGGATGTTTGTAGTGGTTCGAAATACACTCTAAACCGTACATCCTGGTTTGATAGGATCGTAGAGTGTTGAGGGGGCATTATTACTCCGCGTCCGTGGCTTATCTTCAAGTTACACGTGGCCCCTGTGTAGTGCAAAGTGAGTAACATAGGTGCAACGCTTGCCTTAAGGCATCCAAGACCAAGTTGTCTAAGTGTTTGCCAGCTGCATGAGAAAGAAAAAATTTATAGTAATACTATTTTGGGCTTTTTCAATAAACTCCAATTAAATGTATTCAAAACATTGCTCTGATTTTGATATTTAATCCTAAGATTTTACAAACTTGATATTATGAGAAATAGACAAAATTAAGAATATTTTAGAGAGGTGATCAAACTTCAGAAATAGTATCAACAGTTTTCTATTCATCTATAGCTGCTTCAGTCTATAAGAGTCAAATCTACAAGAATGCAAATTGTAGGAGAGGGAAGCTTTATTTTTTAATAAATAAAGCAATTTAAAAGAATCCACATCATAAGAAAATCCATAAAAATATATCTTCATAAGTGATAAAAATTATGCATTTTATAGAAAATCTGCATAAGTTGGAAGGTATTAAATTTAAATCATAGTGATGCAGCATGTTATAGAAATGCAAGTAATTTGCTATGTTGTTTATTAAAGATAGTCTCTCAAAAAGAATTAAATTTTGAAAAACTTTCAATAAACAACATTAGAGAAACTTGATATTTCTCTAGAAAAAGGACAAATGCTTTAATAATCTATTTATTTATTAACAACAATCAATATAAATATGAATTAAATCATTTTAGAATGTAATAAAATTTAAAATATGTTTAATATCATTATACAAAAACTTTTAACTGCTGAAAATTGATAGTTTCAAATTAATTGTGTAAAGGAAAACAGAAGATTTAATATATATCTTTTTATAATTATACTGAAATCCTAAACCATAATATATTTAAAGTAATCCAAATAATCTTATAATTATTGTAACTGATCAATTTCATAATTGTTATGTTTACTAGTTAAAGAACCTATTAAAAATTCCAAACAGTAATAACAAATTATTTTTTCTATTTTAATAAAATACACATCAAAAACTATAAATAAAAAAGGTAATTACTGAATGTCTTTTGTTACTTCATTTAATTGAACTAACTCTTTGATATGACAATAAAAATTCAATTATTTTTTGGGAGGTTAACTTGTTTACCTCAAAAACACTAAAGCAAAAAGTAAATGTAATTTGCAATTTCTGTATATATAATTTAACAGAACATATCATATTCATAAATTACATATTGCAATTGTTTACTCTAAGAATAATTTACCACAACTGCATTTAAAATATCAAAATGTTTTCTAATTATTTTAATAATTGTAAAATTCAAATACCAAGCTTTGTAAAAGATTTACAAATAAAAATTTAAATTCATCTTCTAACTCAAATTATTTATATTCTAAAGGGGATTTTATTATTATTTTTTTAATATAAAAGCCCATTTCACCATGAAGCTTTTTTCTACAAGAATTTATATTAACATGGTGAAAACACCAACACATTAATTTTAACCCTAAATTATTGAACTTATTTCGCCTCATAAGTTTTTCCCAGATGCTTGACAAGATAACACAATTTTCAAAAGACAGTCTTATTAATCTTGTACACCTAGAAAAACCTACATACTTTAAATGCAAAGAAAATGGACATCGACTTTCATAAGCATGCAAATTACGAGATATCGCCAGAATTTCTAAACATGCATATTTAATGTGGAATGTTACACATAGCAAAACAAATACTGGAACCACATAACTTAGTACTATCAATGAACATAACATAAATCTCAGTTTAAACAGTCCTTAAAAATTACAATTTTAACTACGTAAAATAGATTCATAGGCTTCTTGTACAGATGAAGCAACATCCATTGCACGAGATTTCAAGGAGAGCTGGAAAAAAAAATTTTTCAAGTAAATAAAAAATAGTACATCATCTATAATTACATTTCAAGAAATGTTTTTGTAACTAAAAATACACAAAAATAATCATGATCAAGAGAAAAATATACAGTTAGTATGTGATATGCATGCTATTTTGACAATTTCTTTACAAATTATATTCCATGCAATGAACATTATTCAACATTTTATTCCATAAAATGTTAAATTGCAGCATGACTTTTTAATTCTTAATATGCCTGCTTTTTTTCCCCTCCACCTTTACTTAAAAACCAAAATTCTGATTTTATTTAGCAAATATACGTGGCAATTTTTATTAAATCCAAATGATACCTTAACCTAAATTTACTATATAATAAACATACTTTACTAAAAACAATAAATATTTAATATATCTTGAAAGTAAAAATTAAAAAACACTGTAAAGCACCCATTTTGAACCTACCTAAAAGTATCTAGTTTATTTGATTAATACAATATTTAATAATTAGACTTTATATAAAAGTTTTATTAATACTAATAATGACCCACATTTATATTTATTTCAAGTTAGTAAATTGTTTGACATTTGAAACTCAAAATTAAGAAGTTTTCAATCCACGTTCAATTAAAAAAGAATTTATCCTACTACTCCCTTCATGGGTGAAAATAACTTCCATAATCCCCTATATCCACTGAGGCTTCAGTATTTTTATCACTCAATTAAATGAAAACTATGGGGTTCTAGCAAACAAAATGAGTAGAGGACCAACATAAAATCAAAATTTAATTTTAAAAAATTATATAATTTTTAAACAAATTTTTAACATGAATTTATAACCAACTTTAAAATAATAATGCATTCAATCATAGAAATTAAAAATATTAAAACTAACAATAATTTTGATAATTTTTTAAATAAAATATATTATTTCATTCTTTTATCCAGATCAATTAATGATATTATTAAATATCAATTGAGTCAATTGTAACAGTTTTAAACCTTTACCTTTCATGAACATTTATCAAATTATGTATTGGAACACAAATTTAATTAGTTGTTCATTCAAAGAGAAAAAAATTATAAATATTTATATCGAACTAGAATTTTATGTTATTCATAAAATTAACTAATCGAAAACCTGAAATTCATTAAAAATTTTCTTTAGCTAAAACTGCATTGTTGCAAAGACAGACCTTTCACTAAAATTACAGGACAGATTAGACTAGATGATTGTTTATAATAAATATATAAAAGGTCTCTATTCATTTGATTTGCAAAGAATGTTCAATTCCTGCATCAAACAATAACATTTAGAGTATGCTATTTCATCTTCCTATTAAAATAATCTTAGTGGTTATTAATGATCATCAAGAGCAGACTATATTGGAAGAAAGTTCCAGCACCACAATCATAATGTTAATAACTTAACATAATGTTAACGACTTAAATTTGACAACCCCAAATCCCTAATAAAATTTCCAGTTTTATATTATACAAGTAAACTGATTTAGACCAAAATTTAACACCTACTGCATTAATTAATCACTGTCATCAGTATTGGACACAACTAAAATATGAAATGTCAACTTATTAATAAATCTAAATTAGAAGAGTATTTGTCTTTTCATGTTCAATTCCACCCATAAAGGACTTTTTTTTTTTTTTTTTTACAAAAAAAGTTAACTGCAAGACTGTATCATTCTGTATTGATATCATGCTAACTGATTTTTTACGATATTACTTTTCACATCTTTTTCCGGTTTTAGTTCTTGAAAGAGTAGACGCGTTTTCGCTTCGCTCCTGATCTTTAGTGAAATTTTTGTACAGTGCTTTGCTGATAATATTAAAACATTGATTGCAGAGATATTACACGACATCATTAATTATAAATTCTGCTCATAAATCTCGTAGTAGTCAATTTTATTGTTTTTACAATATCTTAAAATAACAATTACAGTAGAACCTCTGTAAGTCTAGCTTCAAGGAGACGCCAAATAATTTGAGTTAGAGTTTTCGACTTACGCGGAATTTGTAAGAAAACATTCGACTTGTAGAGGTTTAGATTCTTTCTAACTTATTTTGAGTTAGAGAGGTAAAATAAAAATTCAAGTTACAGAGGTAATAAACATGTTTATTTGCAAGTTAAAAATTATATTATGTACTACAATAAAAAATCAAAATAATTCGAAACAACCTTAAAATTGAAAATATTATATATTAAAAACAATTATTATTATTTTTTTTTTTTTTGCTTTATACTATTCGATCGTTCTCTATCTATATCCTTATCTAAGCTATAAAGAGCAGACGATTCTTCTTCCGGGTTGCTATTTCATAGAATTGGTTTTTCTATTTACTATATACTCGTACAGTGTTTTCTAAGAAACAATGACTTGCATTGTCGGTAAATCCTTAAAGTCGGTAACTTATTTGTTCTTCGAGCTATAGAGGTAATTAGTTTCACATGGAGTTGTAAAGGTTGTAAAAAGATTGTAAAATCAAACATTGCTAATGTTCGAGATACAGAGGTTAAAAAAAAAATTTCGAGTTACGGAGGAAAAATATATACCAAAATGGGTTGTGGAGATTGACAAATTATTTCGACAGATAGAGGGTTGAAATTTCGAAAGAGGGAATAATGGAGGTAAGGAGGTTTTGGGGCTTGAAGGGAAGGGAACAAAAAAAAAATTTCAGAGTTTGAGTTTTTCGACTTTAAGAGGTTCTACTGTATTTTAGGTGAATTACAAACGTATCACAGTAAAATTAACATTTAAGCATAATTATTTGCATTTGTAAACATTAAACCATATTCTTTTTTTTTTTTTTCCCAAAAAGCAATTGATATATTTCTTTAATTTAATAAAATTTTCTATGACACATTTTAATGATTAAAATATTATTAGTCTCAAATTGACTCCAACAGCTATAATAGTTTTTTCAGCAAATTTTAACAGTTAAAAACAGTTATTTTATCTAATGTAAATTATTAAATATACATTAGATGAAACGTGAAAACACAAACATTCATATGATTTAACTTACTGTGAAAGAAGTTACACCGGGCTGTATTTTCATTTCTGCGAGCACCCATATACCATTTGTTAACTTTAGAGATTGATACAACATATCTTGACCATCAACATTTCGTTTTGCTATAGTAAATATGTTGTTATTTTGCAGTTTTTGGGAAACTTGGTCTAAAAGATAAAAATTTTATATATTAGACAAATACAGCATCTATATTTACTTCTATTAGAAAAAATTTATTTAAAAGAAAAAAAAATTTTAAAATTATCAATTACTTAAACCTATTGTATTAAATAACTTTGATTTGAATTGCCATCTAAAATATATTTAATTGAAATTCTTCATCCAAGTAAATCCCTACTTTTATTAAGTATCATTAAATAAAAACAATAAACAGTCAATAAAAACTTGTATTTTAAACAGTTATTAATCATTATAATGTTCTTTAATTAGTGAAAAGATTAAAAAATGGATGCAATCATTCAATAGGGAAAAAAAAAGTTTAAATGAACTTTAATTTTAATATTTCATAGATATCATTAACATAATTTAGAAGTTAATTTATCATTTTACAGAAAAACTTATTTAACTAGATGGAATAAAGAAAATAGGCAACGTACAACTTAGATCTATTAATAAATACTCAATAAAATTTATAATAGAAACTAATAGAACAAAGTTTTAAATTAAAAAGCAACTATTGTTAAATTTTAGTTCAGTTTATTTTTATTACAGATTTTAGCTATGCAAAAATAGTAGACCCACCTGTACTCAAAACAATATTATCAATTGTGTGCTGTACTTCATTCTGTGCTGGTATATCTTTCCATGTAGCCAAGAAAATGCGTTTATCCATCATTCCATCTTCTGCACACAAAACATGTAATGGAACCAATGCACTGAAGTACAATACGTCAACATTGTTTTTTACAGCAATCTAGGAGGGAAAAATCATTTCAGAAACTATGTCACAAACTTTAAAGTATTAACTTTTAATATTCTTTTTCATGAGTTATTAACATTTAAAATGTTACTAACAAATAAAACAAATTATTTAAATCTTTCTGCAACTAGAGTACGCTCTACATACATAACTTTTCATATAACATACAAAGTGTGCTTATAAAGTTTTATGACTGAAATAATTTACAGAAATTTTTTTTAAAAAACTTGCCGAACAATTAATTTACAACTTTTATTATAACATTTCAACTTTTTTTTTGTCCCTAAAATGTTGCCAGCATTAAGCATTTTAATTCATTTTAGCCAGACTTTAGTTAAAATTGCATGTCACAAATTCCAAAGCCAAGATAAGAAAACCAAAAATTTACTTCAAAATGGAAAAATAGAAACAGGAATTTGAAATATAGTGAAAGGCACACTGAAATTGCACTTTAAGAATTTGTTAGGCTTTTCAATTATATGGATTATAGAAATGACAAAGATGTAGATAAATCTAGATGTTACCATTAGTAGACTTCAATAGATAATAATGGAAAAGTCGGACAAAGTTATTAAAAACCATCAATAATTTATTTTTATTTTTCAAATGAGGCATGATGATCTTAATATTATTAAAAAATTGCCATGCAAGATTTTAAACAAAGTTTAATATTGTTTTACCATTCAAAAAATGCAGACTTGATTTCTACATGTCATGATTTGGTTCAAATGCCAAACAATCTACATTTTTAAGACAAAATTGTTATGGATATGAACAATAATCTAGAGTTTTTTAAGCCTATTGTTAATGAGGGAAAAAAAAGCTTTGCTTCCAATTTAAACACAGAACTGTAGACATCTACTTCAGTAAAATAAGGTCAATCACTTTGATTTCAGAATTCTCAAAAGACCCTGTTGCTAACTTATAGTACTTTATTTGAAATAGAATAATTAACAAAGTTAATTGTCCATCTGCAACATGCTCCATTTTCAATAAAAAAAAAAAATGGACTGATTTCTGGAGAGAATTAGGCCGAATAGAGAAAAATTAATTGACTGCTATTGGATTACAGTGATTGTTAAAAGATTAAGTACTCTACAATTCACATTCCGACAATTCTATCCTCCTCAAACAGTTTCTACCAAATATTCTTTTCTCACCAGTTCCCTTATTCAAAAGATTTAACATCTACAGAAAGCAGTTTTGTTTGCTTAAGTAAAATCTAATTTTTTAAAGACCAATATTCTACTACTATTGAAGAAATACAAAAAACAAAATATTCAAAACATGGTTATGAAGGGAATCGGTAGGTTTAATTAATTTATTAATTGGCATACAAGACTAGAAGAAAAATGCATTATCAAAGGCTGAAAAGCATAATTTTTTTTTCTTCCAAATTTGAATTTTATGCAAATTTAAATATATTCAGAGAATGTTCGCATATTTTTGTAGCT
This sequence comes from Caerostris extrusa, assembly GCA_021605095.1. Taxonomy (NCBI): domain Eukaryota; kingdom Metazoa; phylum Arthropoda; class Arachnida; order Araneae; family Araneidae; genus Caerostris; species Caerostris extrusa. The sequence continues at coordinate 62,647 of BPLR01012115.1, forward strand.
ATCTAAAAATGTACAAATAACCGAAATTAAAAATATTCAATCTCGTATCCATTTAACTATATTACATTTTTATTTCCAAGATAAAAGAGCTTTTCTTTAAATATGAAGGTTGATGTTTCACTCCTGAACCAAAATTTTCCCCAAATACACAAAAAATTAGAGTTTGTTTTAATTAAAATACACAATATAGAGACACAGCAAGGAACTTGGTAAGTATGCATTTAAATGGAATAATCATAATTCCAGTTAATTTCTAATTTTTTAATTTCCTTCTTTAAAATATAGAGCAGTAGATTTAGAGATATGACTGGTAATTTAATCCCAATAAAACTTAACACAGTTGAGATTGTTAAGATAAAGTGATGGAATGTCTTCTTTGAAAATAGTAATTCGAGTTATTTTATTACCTATCTGAAATAAGAAAAGTTGAAAATAATCTTCCCTTGTTTTCTCTGAATCTACATTTTAAGTCTAATTTCCTTTTTTTGGTAGCAAATCGATCATTTTCAATTGCAATCAGAAAAAAATATATCCAAAACTCATCAATTGTAACTACACGTTACCATTTTTTATTTGTCAAATAATTCTTGTACAACAAGCTACCTTTACGTTGGGAAACACAGGAACATTATATTGGAAAACAAATTTTGACTTAACCTGTGAACGTTAATGTTTTATTCTTTTAATTAGCTTTAAATTAGATTATCATTTTACATATAGATACAGTGCCTATAGAGATGTTTAAATATTTTGCTATATTTCTTCAGGGAAAGGGATTTTTTTTTTTAACATGAGATGCAACTTTTAGATATCCATCAAAGGTACTTATTTACCAATAAAATATTGTAAAATATTGCAAAAGATTTATAATTAATTAGACCAAGACATTTAGCCTAAATGAACAAAAAAAATACAAAATTAAAAATTATATATAGATTATTTGGTGCAACTTTGATTTTTATCAGACCCTGTGTAAAATTAAATTGCTGGCCGAGAACATTCTTGTGAATGCCAGCCAACAATGCTGCGCCTTTTCTATCATACCAGACACTTTGATGTGCGTTGATCATTTTTGCAATAGAGTTGGACAGTTCAGGAAGATCTAGTGAACAGAATACATATGTAAACATGACTGGAAGTCAGTTGATAGTCAAAGTATATTTTTACCATGTGTAGAGTTTATTTTTATTAAAGCGAAATAAATTAGTTAATACACTGAAGTGACAAAAGTCATGGGATAGCAATATGCAAATTTTCAGATGGCAGTAGCATCGCGTAGAACAGGTATAAATGCGCAGTGATTTCGCAGAGCTTTCATTTCTGTTCAAGTTATTCATGTGAAGAGGTTTTGACGTGATGATGACCGCACGACGGTAATTAACAAACTTTGAACGCGGAATGTTAGTTGGAGCTTGACGCATGGGTCATGCCATTTCGGAAATCGTTAGGGAATTCAACATTCCCAGATCCACTGTGTCAAGAGTGTGCCGAGTATGACATTTCAGGCATAACATCCCACCATGGACAGTGCAGTGGTCGACCGCCTGCACTTAACGACTGAGACCGACGACGTCTGCAAAGAGTCGTAAATTCTAACAGACAAGCAACACTGCGTCAAATAACAGCAGAAATCAATGGGACGTACAAGGGACTTGTCTGTTAGAACTGTGCGGAGAAATTTGGCTTTCTTGGGCTATTCCAGCAGAAGACCGACTCGAGTGCCTTTACTGACAGAACGACATCGCTTGCAGCGACTCGTGGGCACGTGAGCATATCGGTTGGTCCCTAGATGAATGGAAAACCGTGGCCTGGTCCGATATGAGTCACGATTTCAGTTGGTAAGAGCTGATGGTAGGGTTCGAGTGTGGCGCAGACCCCACGAAGCCATGGACCCAAACTGTCAGCAAGGCACTGTTCAAGCTGGTGGTGGCTCCGTAATGGTGTGGGCTGTTTTTCATGGAATGGACTTGGTCCTCTGGTGCGACTGGACCGAACATTGACTGGAAATGCTTATGTTCAGCTACTTGAGATCACTTGCAGCCATTCATAGACTTCATGTACCCAAACAACGATGGGATTTTTATGGATGACAATGCGCCATGTCACCGGGCCACAACTGTTCGCGATTGTTTTGAAGATCATTCTGGACAATTCCAACGAATGATCTGGCCACCTAGATCGCCCAACATGAATCCCATCGAGCATTTATGGGACATCATCGAGAGGTCTGTTCGTGCTCAAAATCCTGCACCCTCAACGCTTTCACAATTATGGACGTCTATCGAGACAGCATGGCTCAATATTCCTGCAGAAGACTTCCAACTTGTTGAGTCCATGCTACGTCGAGTTGCTGCCCTTCGCCGGGCGAAAGGAGGGCCGACACGATATTAAGAGGTATCTCATGACTTTTGTCACTTCAGTGTATAATTATAGTGAGTGCTATATTACTTCTCATTTATTATGTAGTATAACTGAAAACACGAAAGTGTTGTTAATAAAATGGTTATAAAGAGTTTGTTTTATGCCGACAAAAGTAATGGTGAAGAAAGATCACAATGTGTATTTTGTATGAAAGGTATGTCATTAGAGAGTAATGTTCTAAAATAAATTGCAGCACTATTTAGAAGCTAACTACCACTACAAGGTTAGCAAGCATAGCGATTTCTTTGAAAGGAAGTTGAAACGGCAAAAGAATGTTTTGCAATGTTGCATCAACAACATAAAATGCTTTGCTACTTTGCTACCATCTTACAAGGTAGGTAATAGAATCACGAAATATAAGAAGGCATATATCTTTACAGATGAACTTATCCTATCAATTGCTGTAGATATGGTGAACATCATAGTTAACTTTCCACAAATGCCTTTTTCCAATAATACAATTAGTTACAGAATACCACATAAGATAGATAATCAATTGAAAAAATAGAAATTGAATTTAGATTCCAATTAGAAGAGGCTACTATTAATAAAGATGCTATATATGCTGCATCAATAGAAAGTAATAACACTATAAAAGTATTTTATAAAAATATTACTGCAAGAGTAAAGGTACAAGACTTGTTAAAAATATTTAATAATTTGGAGGCTAAGTGTGTTGATATCTGTACTGATAGAGATTGTTCCATTTCTGGCTATTATGAAAGATTACAGGCACTTATTTGAAGTAAACCCCGACGCATTGTCAGTAAATTGTGTTATTAACTGGGAAATACTTGAATAAATACATACAAAAATGGATCTGATGTTATTTGTAATGAATGTAGTAAATTTTGTAAAAACTGATCACAGAAGCAAGGGGCTTCTCAAAAAACCTGGAAGAGGATATAAGAGCCAAATACTCATCTTTGTTGTATTGCAACAGTGCACAATGACTCTTTTGTTATAATGTTTTATCAAATACCTTCAAACAACAGCAAGAAACTTATTTTCCTTAAAAAAAGCACATAGATGCTGAAAATTTTAGCAATGCAGATTTTTAATAAAATTAGCATACATATTATGCACCGTTTTTGAACAAATTAATTTGTTGAATATCTTTCTACAGAGAAAAAATGTGCGCATTTTTAAATAGACGAGTTTTTATAAAAGCTAAAAATATTTCTAGCTGAAGATTTTTCCACACATTAGAGAAGAAAATTGAAAGAATGTGAAGGGAAGGATTGTTATTTAATTTAGAAGCAATTTTTGACATCCAATAATTTTATTTTTCCCAAGGTATAAAAACACATTTTTGAAAGGCACTTATCAAAGCAAATTATCTGGTTTGAAAAATACTTTCAAAATGGAAAGTTTGACAAGTTTCTATGAACTCGAGATCCATTTAGTATTAGTACTCCATCTGAATTTATTTCTGTTGAAGAGAATCTTATCAATTAGTCTTGCAGAAATTCTTTGACAGCGAAATTTGTATTATTTCTTACTCGAGAAGATTTTCATTAAAAAGGTGTTATTGACAATCATTTCAGTCTATATACAAAAACTGGGGTTAAGAAAAATTGTTGTGTTAAAGGAGTCTGGGCCTTAACTTTCAAGAAAACTGTACACTACAGATATTCCTTTAATTTCATAGCTGAAAATTGAAGATTTATTGTTCTAGCTGTTCCTACTTTCCCAAACAATTTGTAATAAAATTTGGAAGTCTGAATCATTAAAAATAGATATTGATATAAGAAATCTTGTTTGCATTCAAGGCATATATTAGCACTTTCTGGTAAGTTCAGAAATAGTTTTTGCAAATTCCTTTACACATATGTAGATGGTATTTGTACTAATTTTCAAAAACATTTGGAATGTTACACATTTTCACAAAAACAACAATCAAATACTTTTGTAGAGTATTATAAGTAATTGAAAAAATTCCAGAGTACTAATCTGATAGATGTGTAGAGCATAAGCAATGATACTAATTGATATAACGAACAATCACAACAGCCTATGAAAGAATGAAGTTCATGTTAAATGCATTTCCTATTTTTATATATCTATCATTAAGAGAAACTAAACATTGATCTTATTCTATTCAAATAAATTATATTACAATACTTTTAAATGTCAGTTATTATACATTAAGATTTAAAAGTTGAACATTATATTTATTGATTACCCTAAAATTTTTTACTTATGTTTCTTAAATATTTTTTACAACTTTTGAGCACTACAGAAGGGGAAAAATCCCATTTAAACATGAAAATTTCCTTTTAACTAATTTTGTAAATTTATTGGAATCTAAAAGGTGTTTATTGATTCATTTAAAAATTATGCATCTTTCTGAAATCATTTCACAGCTTGTCTGCATTACCAAGAAAGGAACATAGAAAAGAATTTATACTCCACACTATATAATTGAATGCTTAAACTCGAAAACAAATTATAGACATGACAAATTTACTAAGCATGACATGAAAATTAAATTTAGTTTTGAGTATTCAGCAAGTAATAAATGTTAATAGTTATTGTTTTGCAAGTAGTGCACAAATGTTTAAATGTGTTTTAATACTACGATAATTTAATGCAAAAATATAATGAAAAGAAAAATTACATCTTCAAAGCGAACGAAAATTTTAATATAAATATACAAAATGTTTTCCAATTTCTTAAATACAAAAATATTGTAAAAAGAAAAAAATATATATATATAACTTTGTTTTAATTTTCAAAAATGCTTATTAAATTTCATATTATTAAGTTCAGAAAATCAATAAATCATTTCTTAAAATAAGGAAAGTCTTACCTGGAGATTTGTGAGTGGATCCATTTTCTGCACAACACCCATTGTATTAAGGTGAAGACTCACTTCTGCACTAGTATTGGGCAGTAAAGGAGCAGGAACTTGCAGGGGTGTAGCAGGAGCAAGACCAAAACTACATTTTAAACAAATCTAATTTTAAGTACAGAAAGCGGACATAAATGCTACATTAAAATAATGTCTATCCATTTTGATTCATTTTAGCTTCAAACCTCTTTTTACTTTTAATCTTAAATTGGTAACATTGTTAATTTGAAGCGTGCACACACACACATATATGCTATAAGTTTGTTTTCATTAAAATATATACAGATATATATATTTTAATGAAAACAAACTTATAGCAGTTACTTCATAAAAATAGTCAATTAATACTCAAAATATTCTTCAAACATACATCTTCATATAAATGATGTATGTATGTATGTTTATGTGCAAGATATAAATACATATAAACATTAATATCTTCAGATAAAGTAAATTCATTAAAATATTCTATTGAATTCTATTTGAATTTATTTGGTTAAGTATTTCAATAAAAGTATAATACCAATATTCTTTACATTTAAAGGCAAACATACTCAGTATTTTGAAAGAGTTCAGTTATAAATGATCCGTTATACATAATCTTTAATAGAAGCCGGACTTCTATAAAACTTATGAGAATCTATAGAAGTTGATAATTATGCTAACATGAATAAATGCATTTAACTTATCAATTTAATCTTTAATATGTTTAATGAAAATGTGGAATACAACTTCCAAGACTTGGTTACTACTTACAGTAAACTAACATTTTTCAAATTCTACATTGCCAAGAAAAATTTCTTTGTTAACTAAAAATTAAAGAAAATTCAGTCTTTATAAAACATTAAAAAAAAAAAGTTTCATAAGTCTATATATAGCATTAAAAAAAAAGTACTCTGAATAACAAATTTATGCTGAATTTCAATCCTTAATTCTATTTTATTACAAATTATGTTTGTCATCCAAACATTTACAATTAAAAAATTGTTCGTCAAAGTTGCATAATTTAAAATCTAGTTTGTGCCATAAAAAAATTACATTGCTATTAATTGTAATATTACTACAATATAAAGATTCCTAAAATGTAAAATAAATAACCAATCTACTTTAAAATTAACATTTTAATAAAAAAAATTGATACCTATTTTTATTAAACTGTATTGCAAAGCCTCCCATAGCTTGCATAGCTTTGTTAGAAAAAGTCATCTCCATAAATATTTGGCTATTTTTGACTGTAAATGTTCCAGTGATTTCCAAGCCTTTTCCTCGGGTAGCAGGAAGCCAGATCTAACAAAATTTAATCATATTAGCTAAATTCAAACTCAAAATAAAATTATGCATATAAAAAATATATACTAAAATTACCTGTTTGGGTGGGGTAAAAAATGATTGTGGTGCTGAAACACTAAATATATCTCCAAGAAGTCCAGTAGCACTGATATTTGGTTGAGGTGTGGTATCAGCTGGTGCTGGAATATCTCCCAGCTACAAAGTAATTAAAACTTCATATTACTACAAAATAATTTCTAAATTTATTTAAATGAGCTTCAAAATGAATTTATATCACAAAATCCTGCAGACTGTAACTGTACTGTAATAATAATATGACTGTACAGTGTTGGCATACGGATGACAACCCTACCCATAAAAAAAAAAGGCAGCATCTCGTCTCAAATCTGCCAGTAGGCAGAAGGCCTTGGTCCACAATGAAGCTGTTGCGGCATTGATAATTTTTGCAGCTTAAATATAAATCGTGGAGTTTTTTTAAATTTTTAAATTGCTGATTAAAATTATAAGTGTAAAACACCGAATTTTCAAGCAAAACCTCTTAATTTTTTAGTTACAGAACAAGTTACAAATCAGACAAAAATAATTTTAACATACTAGCATAAGCATCATTTCAATTCAAGTTTTGCTGAATAATTAAAATATTTTACAATTAAATGTACAAAAATTGCAGTTAATTCCATAAATTTTACAAAGAAGAAATATTTAAAAATTTAACCAGTGCTGTTGCAATTTATGAATAAATATTGAATCATTTTAATTATCATTATAACCTTAAAAAGAGTATATATATACATATATATATTTATTTTTACCAGAGTATCAAGCCCTCCACCAAGCAAATCAACTGCTGAAGTAGCAGTTGGAGCAGCAGGCACAGCTGGAGGAACAGGTGGTGCATTTAAGTCAATACTTAGTAAATCACCAATCAAACTTTCACCAGCAGGAATAACAGAAGGTTGATCAGCAACAATAGCTGCTGAAATTGGACTGCCAGTATTGGCTTCTTCTGTTGAACCCAAACTAAAAAGAAATTGATTATTGCATAGTTTTTAAATAATATAAGTTTTATAACTATATATACTACATAGTGATGATTAAAGAATTCCTTTAAAAATTTCATTTTATTGATAAACACATTACATATTGAAAAGCTCAATGCCTCTTGCAATAAATTAGAAAAATAATTCAAATTATATGAAAGAATAAAATGCATAAATAAAAAATAATGCCAAAAATAAATGTTTATTTATAAAAAGACAAGGATTTTACTATTATTTTATTCAATAAAAAGTATTTCAAAAATGCATTAAGTTAAAATAAAATAATGACTATTTTTAGGAAAATTTCATCTCAATAAGGAAAAAATACTTTTAAAGCAAAAACTGCATATGTTCCTAAATTACAGTTATTCAAATGTCTCATTAGATTTCTTTATAATCAAATAATATTGTATATATTTCATGTAATAGTTTAAGATTTAACAATCAAGAACAATACAACAAACTTAAATAAAAACTTACGAATTTTGTCTTGGTGGCAAAGATTTCCTAATACCAAGTCGTCCTTCAACAAATGCAGATGGCGGTTTGTGATACACAGAAGCTAAACTACTAATGTGACAAATAAGTTCATCCAATAAGGAAGGTTCTAGCAGGTCTGTCTCTTCTGATATCAGAGGTTTTTCTGCTAAAACTACTTCTTTGGCTGCAGCAGGATCAGTCGATAATAATCTCCAATAAATAAACCCTCGATCCCTCAAATCTGGGTTATCACTATCTTGGGTAGCCAAGCTTAAAACTTGCTGCACCAATTCTTGAGTTTCAGTAGGTCTCTTCAGAAAAAGTTTGACAATGCCAGTTAACAGTTGAAGCTGAACCTGTGAGATTATTTCATATTTTAAAATGTTCCAAGAAATTGTGTAAACTAAAAATTTTATTAATGTGAAACAAAAATCCTATTAAACAATTGAAGACCAGCATTAAGAAATTAATTTCTCAATCAATATAATTAAATACACAAAATAACAGATATTGTTATATAATAATTATTTGCTTTTAAAATACTGAAAGAACCAAATGTCATTAAGCAAATTTTTTAAAAAAAAATCGAATTAATGAGTTGAGTTAACACACAAGAATGTAGTTAATATCAAACTACATGTAATGCATTCAGAATTTTTATCATAAACGAATTAATACGATTTTTTTTTTTTTTTTATCGATAGGTAGCACTTTATGGCTGGAAACTTTGATATGCCCATTTTATTTTAAAAGATGCTTGTCCATTACTGTATTTCAATGTTGTTTATGCTTACCTGCCTCATTTAAAAAAGTAAGGAATGAGCAGAATATATAATTCTACATATTACAGTCTGTGTGAAGTAGTACTCAAATGCATTTGATTCTGAGCAACTAAATAGTCGTGCGTGCATAACGGCTTGGCCTCGCACAAGAGTGAATATTTACTTAGTTATTTTAAATTAGGTATGTTAGCATACTGGTATGCACCCATAACACAATTAAAAGATGCTATCTACCAAAAAATTCATTTCAATGCATTCAGACATGCACGGCACATCAGTAAAAATTATTAAGTTTCTTCTCCCCTATTTCAGCCTACAAATTGTTCTATGCACCATTACAAAAACACTTAGTCTGATATTAAATTCAGAATGAGAGTCCTTGTAAGGTAAGTATTGAACAATTAATAGGCTGAAAATAGGAGTATAGAAGTATCTTATATGCCATTTATATGAGTTTTTAAATCAACAATAAACAAAGGATAATGATATGCTGCCTATTGAAATATTCTTAATTATTGCCAAAAAATCTAAATTCATAACATGGATTTCAGTGAATTCATAATCCATTCATTATTTAAAGGATTTTTTAAATGTGTAGATACTTTTATTATACCCATGCCTTTACCTATAGTTACAATATACAAAAATATAAACAAGTAAGAAAATGCTTATACTGATTTTTAATTAAAAACAGAACCAAATAAAAGAGACCTTAATTAATAAATTTAATATCTTAAGTAGAATAAGCTTGTTTACACATGAAAATTTTTTTATATCAAATTATATTAAAAAATTCTGAATTTTAAAAAAATGTGTACATAATGTATTTTATTTAATCTCAAATAATAGTAGTGCATTTGTACAGTTTTTAGTAAATTTAAATTATTAAAATCATACTTTAAAACAAATTCTTCATCAATACTACCATAATAAAAAAAAAAAAATTATTAATTTTACTTGAGTATTTTCATCGTGAAATCCTTCTAAGAAACTTTCCAAAAGTTCATCAGCATTATCAATTCTCTCAGCATATTCGCCAATAATCCAGATCATGGAAGCTCTGAAAATTAAATAATTTTCTTTCTAAGACGAAAAATAATTGCACATCATATCAAGCAGATATATCTATTTAAAAATAATAATTTATGAAAACTATATCTTTAATCTTTAGCACAACTGAAATTTTCAAATAATTTTAATTACTGAATATTGAGTTTATTTTTATTTTAAAATATATATTTATTAATGAAAAGAAGAATAAAATTTAATATAAGTCAACAAATAAAAATTTTAGATTAATTAGATAATTATAAAAATTTTTAATAAATAGGTTTTCAAAAATCTGACCTTGCTTCAGGTTCATCTAAAGTATCCAAATTTTCACATAAAGTTGAAATGATGCTTTCATATTTATTAGGATACTTTCTAAATATATCCTAAAATGTAAAATTTTATTTGAATTTAAGATTTAAAATAAAATGCACATAAAATATTAACATTGAATAGATTTCAAAATTCTTAAAATTTTATTAATGCATTTAATTATGAAAAACTTTAATATTTAAGGCCTTTAATGAAATTTATAAAATATATATTAATAAAATTCACAAACCAATTCCCCACTTACTTTAATAACAACAATGGCTTCTTGAACAACATAATTAACTTTTGTTTGTATCAGATCTAACAAAGTGCTAACGCATCGTTCTGCTGAAGGCTCAACTTTAATAGCACATCTGCCAATAGCACGAACAGCTTTACGTACAAAATCTACATCAACTTCAGTAGCATACCTAAAAAAATTAAATTTCCAACTTTTAAAAGTTGCCAACTTTGCAAAATTTACATAAAACTTTTACTTAAAATTTAACAGGTTTTATAGTATAACCACCAAAAATGCAAAAAATTGGCTAGCAGCCAAATTGGATGGATACAAATACAACACTGTCATGGCAGAAGAGATATAGGAGAGGAGCTTCAACTATAATATCAACATGAAAAATTGATGAACAAATACCACAATAACTACTAAACTTTCTTTCAAAATTGCTTTAGCTGAGCAAATATGACAAACAATCCTTCTGTGTCACATCTTTAAATTGGATTATTACTATTCCACACAATCAATGGTTGGACTCTTTATTGCTTGCTTACTCTCAATATTGGCAACATGTATTAGTAAGAATTATAAAATTACATGAAAATTTCATATTAATAATACCAATAAATTACAAGCAAAATAAAATATTATTCAGATACTATATTAACTATCAATTGTTAAAAATTAATAAGAAAAATGCCAGAAAAATAAAACATGTTTTAATAACAAAGCTGAAACACACACAGTAAACACTCGATTGTAAAGAAAAGTCAAACTTCAGCTACTGAAAATCTAAGACATTCATATCTACAAATCTTGACATCTTTCATAAAGAATAAAAAAATAATTACTTTAAACAATGAGTTTATTATTTTAAATATTAAATTAAATTTGAAGGGGAATATGTTTAATGTCATCCTAGTTAATCGATATGAAATTAATTAGTATCAAAAATATATGCACTTACTCTTTGAGTTCTGCTAAAACTTGGGCAATATTAGCTTGAGATGCTAGTCGTATCATGATATCTAATTTTTCAAGCTTAACATATATAGGATCATTATATTTCACAAAAAATACTTTCATTTCATGTTTCAAAATATCAGGCCTAACGAAAAAACACAGATTAAGACAGGCAATATATTTTAAATAAGCATAAGTTAATCATTAATGTAACACATAAAAACAAGATTTTTTTCACACAAAAACACAATTAAATCTTGAAATGAAATCAAACAATATACACTAAAAGTAGTATGGCTGATATTATTTATTGAAACTTTCAAATCAAAACAAGAATATTTTATATATAAAACATGTACATCAGGTTGCATATTTAAATTGAGGTGTTTTTTTAATAGTAGTGTAAATTAAAACTATTTTAATAAAATGTTTTGTTGATAAATACAGGAAAAATTAAAGATTTGAATTCTCTATGTTTATTGGCATTGAACTTTAATATGATATCAATGAGCAATATAAACTGTAAACTTCATACAGGTTATACAAAATGGTTTATTATTATAATGAATAAATTGCCTTATAACTTATATTAAACGGTTAAACAATATACTTTGATATTTAACAGTAAAAAAAATTACAGTATTTTTTTTCTTCATATAACATGTAGATTAAGCAGTAAGAAATATTATAACTTCTTGGCTTAAAGTTTGAATGAGTATTTAAAAATTTATCTCGCTTGCATACTGTTTTTACTTAAATTGTTGAATCCTTTTATAAAGGTAAAAGTAATCTTTATAATAATAATCACATGCTATTTAAAAAAGAAAGTATTGAATTACTTATAGAAAATAAAAATATTCTTTACCTTTTACTTGATAAAATATGAGTTCCTAACATTTTCGTATAAATTTGGTCAGATCACTGGCTTCAATTTGTAAAGATACTACTATTCAAGATTCTATGTTTTTAATAGTTTCTAAATATTAATATACAATTGCATTAACTCTGTGTGAAACCAAACTACAAGTGTTCAAACAAGTCACACTACAAATCTAACAAAAGTTAACTAAAATTGAGATGACAATTGAAAATGCTCGATTCAAAATTCAGTTTAGCCAACCAAAAAGAAAAAAATTTCCTTTTTCAATATTGTTCATTTAATAAGAGCTATCAGAAAAAATGGGTGAAATATATAACCTAACATTACATTGCATTGCATTCCCCAAATCTAGATTTTTCAAAAATTTATAAAGTAAATATTCAACCCTTAAAATCTATTAATGAATCCAAAAAAAGATTAATATACATTGCATCTAAAATTTATCCATTTGTATTTGAGAAACAAAAATGCTTGCTTTTGTTTCTTTAAATAAACAACTGTTTTAAAGAAGGATTAAATATATATAATTAAAAAATTTTCAATGTGTAATTCAAAGAAAATTTTCATAAAAAAATTCGAAATAGAGGCTTCAAATTACTTTATTTGAACAATATCTAAAGTTGCTGGGGAATGTGGAGATGGGAATTAACAATGCATCTTGCCGGAATGTTTTTATATATGAAGATGCATTTGACATAAAATTTTCAGATCAGAAGAATCTTATGACTAATATATTATTGAAGATATTTTGTAAGAAATTTTAAACTTATGTAATGATGATTAAGAAAATATAAACGAGAAAGCAATTTCAATTTACATGAGGACTTGTTTATTTTTCTTGTTTTTCTAGTGAGAAAATTAATTGCAAATTATAATGTGAATTATTAATTTGAAGAAAAAGCTTGAATGTGACACATAACTGTGAAATTAAAGAATATTTCAGTATTACTGATAGAAGTGATTTAAAGTGACACACATAATCTGTTATTGACATCCTTGTTATGTATACCCTGATTTTGCAGATGTTCAGGAAAAAAATCTTAACAAAAATTAATTTTTCTCCATAAGAGTTTTTGTTATATATGAAAGAAAATCTGTCAAGATAAGGTTAGTACTACATTTAAATATACAAATGTAAATTTGGGTACATACTTATTAAGCTATCACAGTGATTTATTCATAATTTTCTTTTTTTATCATTATCTAATTTCATTTAGGAAATACATTTTTGCAACTAGAAATTTTGGGGAATTCAGAAAATAAGATTCTAAATACTTTTTCTTAACTATATTCATTATTAAAAATATTTCAGTTACAAATTATTCAAGGTTCTTAATATGCATCAATTTGTTTCATTAAATCTTCAAACAAATTCAATTTTAAATATACAAGATCAGAAAACATCAGTCTTCATATTTGAAGTAAGGCGGAACTCTGCTGCGACACAACAAAAATAGCATTCCGCCCACTAAGGAAACAACAGTTGCCAACAGCAGTTGTTTCTTGTGCTGCCAACAAAAACAAATATAAACAAAAAAATCTGAATTTTGTAAACAAAAAAATCTGAATTTTGTAAACAAAAAATCTGAAGTAATTATCCTAAAAAAAAATAACTTAGGGTTGATTTTAAAAAATTATAAAACACTGACTATCTTGCACACATTGGTTGAAAATCATTGAATTAAAAGATAAAATCTATGATGTCTCATTCTTTGTTAGAACTTTAAAAATATCATTACACTTAAATTTACCTTTTTTGCACAATCAAATTTATGTTGCGAAGAGCTACATATTGAACTTCGGGTTCACTAGATAGAAGAGTGACCAAAGGTGGAGCTAATTTCTTAGTTAAAGTAGTAACAAATTCTGAATCGGGACTCATCATTTCCATCAATTTCATTAGAACCTAAGAAATATGCAAATTTAAGTTCATACAAACATATTATTTTGTTTTCATATATAAAAACAAATAAATAAACATAAGTTAAAATCTTTTTTTTTTTTTTTTTTTTTTTTTTTTGCAGATACATTTTAATTTGTCATTTACCAGAATTTTATGCCAAAATATATTCTCACATTATCCATTTATTTAATATGAATAATTAAAAATAATGTTTATATATCTATTTATTTAATAATATCTAATTATCTAATTCTATTTAATCTACATAATTTTAATGCAATAAAATCATTTTAAACTTAAAAAAATAATACATTTTTTTAAAGAGTAAATTATAAAATAAACAGACCTTGACAGCAGAGAGTACAACAGCAGCATTTGCATGAGCCAATCTAGGAGTAACTCTTTCTGCAATGCTAATTATTAATAATTATTTAAAAGAGTTATTTATACGTGTAAAAATTTAGAAATTGTAATTTTCATTATATATATAGAATAACTTGTATAAAGTTAGAATTTAATGAAATATATAAAATTCAGAGTACTTTGTATGATTCAGCATAAAGTCTTAAAAAACTTACTTAAATTTAAAATTTTTACTACAAACAAATATACATAATTAATATTCTCTTCGTTTGTTTATTAGAATATCAATTAAAAACTGTATAAGAAATGTAATTCAAAACTGTGTTTAGAATATTAGACAAATTTTTGAAGTATTTTACATGACTAAATTTTTTCAAAAAAAATACTAAATAAATAAAATATATTTGTTTTAGACAAAACTAATGAATTTTAAAAAACATTTTGATAGTTCCTTCATATTTAAGAATATTGCTATGTAAATAATTGCATATACAAACCTTTGAGCCTCTCTTTCATCTTTAGGCAGGCAGTTGGCAAGAGAATCCAAAATGAAAACTTGACCCCACTCTGTACATTCATTGAGTGCTGTTAACAGTTTATTAATAGTTTGGGCATTCATATCAATTAGAGGCTGACCACTACTTGAAGCCTCATTAATCTCAGATAAAGCAGCCACAGCATTTGCTACAACCTAAATAGGAATCATTTCATGTTTACTAATAAATAAAATATTTTTTAAAAAATCAAAACTACAGATAGTGATCAACACTAAAAATTTTTGTCGATAACTTAAAACAAATATTTCTTATTTTAAGATAGATGTCTGTGCTCTTCTGAACTAATGTTTACATCATACGTTTTCATGACAGAAAATGTCTTAAATTTCCAAGAGTGGACAGCAAGAATATGTTAAAGCAGTATATATGCAATATTCTATACAAGATTTGTTTTCTTCCCCTCCCCACCCCAAAAAAAATACAGCTGTGGATTTTAAAGTATAACTAATCGGATTTTAAAAAGTATAACCATTGCAAAGCTAACTAAAGTATAGCTTTGCGATGGTGCAGTTTTTCTGGATAGTAGATGGTATAAAAAGAATTGTTTTTAATATATTTTGGGTACAAATCATTGTGATATTGATGTTAATATTCTTTCACGGCAATTAAAAGTTTTATTCAAAATTATGTAAATATAAATGTAATGCTTATATCAATTAAGCATATTCTTGAGATATATATGTGAAAAGAAAAATGAAGTTATGATTTAAAAGGAGTGCGGTTTTTTGTTTGCTTATAAACATTGAATTAACAATTAATGATTAAAAGCCGAACATATACAACATGAAGTACAGACAATCTCATAAGTCTTAACAGAATTGCAGAAAGATATAGCATCACACAATTATGCAATGCAGTTCAAGCATATTACAAGTACAGTAGGAAGGGAAAATGAATGGCGTTATTTTTCTTACAGTATAAAATCAAGTAATATTAAAAAAATATGAACTTTAAAAGAATATTTGAAATGAATAAATAATATTTTTATAGATAATTGGTTCAGCTGAGATACAGGTTACCCAAAAAAATTATTTATAATTGCACATTTTGTTTAAGTTTTATTTAAACTAAATACTTTGTATAATTTAAAAACATATTACAATGGTTATTTTCAATTTAATATCTTAATGACATGTCTAAAAACTTCAATTTCCTTCTTATGTAAATTTTATTCATAGCTACTTTTTCAAAGTAGAAAAATAAATATGTATCAAAAGCTTATGAAATATTTATAAAAAAATTTACAGATTTCAATAAGAATGTTCAAAATTGTGATCAAGGAAATGAAAAATCCCATTCCTAAAACAATAGCAATATATTTTATGGTTCATATACAAGAGTAGGGTAACAGTTTAAAAAAAAAAAAACCTGTTGATTATATCAATAACATTAAATTATTTTATATCTTTCACCAACAGCAAAAACTGACCATAGGGTTGGAATCAGACAAAAGATCTCTCAGCTGGTCTAAAAATCCTTGATCTTCAACCAGTTGGGCATTGATGTCATGAAGCTTGGCCACAGAGACTGCAGCCGTTTTCCTGACATACGGATCTTCATCTTTCAAACACTTTCGGAGAGGTTCACAAAGATACTCAGTTATCTTATCCACACGTATACATCCCATGGTGCGAACAGCCAAAGCACGGATCAGAGGGTTGGCATCTTCACAATCCTACAAGACAAAGTAATTTAATCAAAAAACCATGACATTTAGAACCAACTTTGAAGGGTCTTTTTCCAGGTTTCATGGAAAGATCTTATTTCTGTAAATTGTAAATAAATGAAGAAAAAAAGTAAAAAAAGTTATCTTCATGAAAAAGTTATAAATAGCATATATATATGTATGTATATATATATATATATATATGTTATATATTCAGTTCAAGCATGCATTTCTCTTCCTTTTATAAAAAGTTAATTTTTAAAAATACAATAGTACAAGATAAAAAAGGGAGGGGGGGAGGAAGCATTCAACATCTTTTACATGTACTACATAAAAGAAAATGGTCTTTTTGAAAATTCTTCACAGAATTTTAATTTCAAAGAATTGATCTTTAATGCATTCCCGAGATATTCATTTTATTTAAGGAGATTAAGCCTTATTTATAACTTTTTTATTATTATTAATATGAACTTTGTATTTTTCCCAGAACTTATTGAGAATACAGAAACAATTTTTTTTTTTAAAGATATTTTCATAGATAAGTAGATGAATGCATAAAAGTAAAAAAATCGTAAACAACTTAAAATTATACATTTAGAAGTTTAGCTGCTGACAAATAAATTCATCCTATAATCTTATTTAAAATAAGTGAGATTATATAATCATCTGTTCACAAATGGTTTTAAAAATTTTTTGTAACATTGTAAAACATATTTTAAAAAGTGTTTTAAAATCTTTAAAAAAATATTCCCCAAATGAGAACATAGGTTATAAAATTACATATCTGAAATTTGAATTTTTTTTTTTTTTTTTTTTAAATAAAGTGATATTTTTTTTTATTTCAAAAATTTGTTTTAAAAAATATTTCTTTTAGGATGATTCTGTCAGGTCCATGCATTTTTAAAAAATACTTGAATATCTCAAATTTAACATGCAAATAATTTACATATAGAATACGTAAAAAGCAAAATTTTATACAAAATATACTCATTTTAAGGAGAAAAAAGCTTACCAAACTTTTAAAAAAATTCTCCAAAATGGTACATTATATATTTTAAATGGTATAGCAACTCACATAAATAAACTAAAAAATTAAAAAGTAACTGTTCAATATTTTTTTATCCTTTGTTACAATTTCACTCATTATTTCTTACAATAGCTATAATTTTATAGAAATTAAAATTAAAAAAAAAAAACATTTTCTAAAATTTGAGAAATTTAGTAAATTGATTGACACTTTTAAATATAACCTATAAAGTTTTAATGGGTGATAGTGATACATAAGTTGTTGTTTTTTTACAAATGTGCAAAAAATTAAAAGAAAGGGGTTCTCTTCAAGAGGCCATTTGACATTTTTAATGCACTTTCAAGTTCTTTGTTTAAATTATTACATAAGTTCACTTTAAGTTAAACATTATTATTGCCTTAATAATAATCATAAGACAGACAATATGACTTGGCAGTGGATTTTTTTAATAGAAAAACTAGTTTAAGTAAAATTAATATTAACATATTTAATTAAATGTATTATAATATAATAAGTTTCATAATTATGTATAATTAGCTTCACTATTTTTTTTTTTCTATTAGACAAAAAAGTAGTGAAACTTATAACAGAAAGAATTTAAAATAGAAAAGTAAATTACTTTTCTATTTTTAAATTCTTTCTGTTATAAGTTTCAGAAAGTTTCATAAGTTATAAGTTTCATAAGTTTCATTTAAACAGCTGTACATTATAATACAATTCATCACTAACTTTAACAATTTAGTTGCTTGAAGTAGATAGAGGATCATTCCACAATATGTTTAAAGAACATTTAGAAGAAACATTTTAGAATCACAGTTTATCAAGAAAACATTGATAGTAGGAATTTCACGTTGACAGTATAGTATGGTCTGATTATGGATCTCTCTGCTGATTTGGATTCTAAGAATTGCAAACTGACCAAGCTCATTCAAGATATGGCTGATTTCAAGCACAAATTTCCATCCATTCAGAATGCTAGCCTTTTGTCGGGGAACGGTCCTCATCAGGACCTTTTACAAGTACCCAGTTCCGCGCTGCTGCTGAAGCCATGAACACGGAATCTCCGATGCTCTCTGAAGCTGAACAATGCATAAGCATCACTGCTGCCCAGGCCCAGCTAAAAGACAAGGAAAAGGCTGTCGACATGATGCGCCAAATTATCAGCCACCAGAACATTCTGATTGACGAAGGTGTCATTCAACCGACTGCCATTAAACCCACCATGGATGGACTTAAAAAGTGGAAGATGCACTTGCAGAGGCAACTAAAAGGGTAAGTGAGCTTGGATTATGTCCACTTACTAACTGCGCTAGGCACAGTAGTGCGCAAGTAAAGTTAAGCTCTAAAACCAAAACTAACCTTAAGACTAAAAAACCTAAAAGACCCGCTGCAATTGCTCCCTAATGATGGCTTTATTAAACCACCCAAAAGGCATACGGCTAGAATTAGTGTTGACACTAATATAACTAACCCTGTTGTAACTGCCACTAACTTTGATCAATTGTCCGGTGATGAGACTGATGCTGCAAATAATGTCATGACTGTAGCTACTGAACCAAGACTGTCGCCCATTATGGTGCGGTTTAATGATGATCTTAAAGAACACGTTGTTGAAATCAGCAATCAGCACAAGGAGGACGTACGGGTTAAGCTTGCCGGAGAACAGCTTAAAATTTTTCCTGCCAACTCGGATGTACATCGAGCTGTTACAAGATACCTTACGGAGAAGCAGCTAGAATTTTTTGTCATCACGCCAAAAAATCAACGCCCGCTGAAAGCGGTGCTTAAAGGACTGCCCGTCAGCCACTCTTCCGATGAAATTGCTGAAGGACTATCTGAACTTGGGCTCAAGTTAGATCAAGTCAGACAGTTGACTAACCTCAAGACCAAGGCCCCCACCCCGGTGTGGCAAATTACTTATCAGAAAGCCCCGGAGAACGTCAAGATCTTCGAGGTAAATAGACTCCCTACATTACTCGGACAGAGTAGAGAAGTTTAACCGACGGCCAGGAGCATCTCAATGCTTCTCTTGCAATCTTTTTCACCATTCATCCAAGAATTGCAACTACAAGAAGAGATGTTTAAAATGCGGGGGTGAACATCACCTAAAAGACTGCCATATTAAAGAGCGAATTCAAAACTCCACCTGCATCAACTGCCACCAGATGGGGCACCTTGCCACTTGGAGAGGTTGCCCGATGTTTCCAAACCACGCCTACCACCCAATCAGGGCCAAGCGCCTGCAAGACCCGCCTTCACCAGCCGGCCAGTCTCGGAGGGAGTATCTTTCGCAAGTTTATTGCAAGGAACCCCAAAACCTCTCACGCTACGCCATCGGTCTCACAACATCTGCCTCAATCTGCCGCCAATAACACTAACAACAATAACCTAACTGCTGATTCAGCTAATAAAGCGCTGTATGTACTAACAGAAATCGTCAACCTCTTTAACATGTTTGGAGGACTTGACAATATTTATACGCAATTTAAAAACGCTAATAATCCTTTTGAAAAAATGCAGCTTCTTTTTAAACTAATTAATTAATTTTTATTTTTTAATTGCGCCGTTCTTTTATTTCTGCGTTTTATTTCTTTTATACTAACAATGGACATAATTATGCTCACTGCTTTTTGTTTTTATTCATGTGTTTTCTGCTATGAACAATACTGTACAAGATTAGGAGTTATAAAAGCCATAACCGGCCAAGGTACTCCGTGCATAGAATGATGATGATGAATATGTTTAAAACCTTGAGAAACATATCAAACTGCAGATAACTGAATGCAATTAACAAATTTTGAAGTAATTTTAAAATAATACACTATACAAAATTCATAAAATAAAGATAAATAACACAAAAGTAAATCTTTGGAAATATTTCAAATTTCTCCTATTTCCACATTGTGTGTGTGTGTGTGTAAACTGAATAAAAAACAAGAAAAAAAGATTTAAAAATGTCATTGATTCCAATATAGGACCTTTAAATGAGTTTCAGTTGTGTCAACAAAATGTAAAATTTTTGTTAAAAACAAAGAACCAGTAATACTTCCACAGCTTTAAAAATATGTTTCTTCCAACTATTGATGGTGCTTAATTATTATAAATAAAGGAAACTGATGACAATCCATAATGCTTTACATTGCATCATTATAGGCATGAAAAGTTAGCTTGAATGTAACTAATTTCTTTAACACATGTTTAATGAGCATGTAAATTTTATTAATAGAAAGGAATAAAAAATATTGACAGAAAAAAGAATAATAGTTCATTGGTAATAGCATTTAAAATCTAACAATGTTACAAGATTCTATCTTGAATCCTTAACATGATATTTCAATCCTTACATAGCAAAACAAGGTACTTCCTGAAAATAGTTTTCAAGTTCGTTTTTACATCTAGTTCTTCCTTAGTGAATGAAGATTTTAAAGCATATTTGATGAACATTGGAAAATAAGAATTTATTTATGACTAAAAACATTTTCAAACCGATAGCTGAAAACAGATTCAGGTATTTAGAAAATACTTAATCTGAAAAGATTTTGTTAATTATTCTCTTCATAACTTTCTTTACCAATGACATTAATATGACCTTTCATATTAACATTGATTGAATAGTAAAAAAATGTTGCTGACAAAGGTAAAAAGTTATAATTTCTACTTTCTCTGTGTCTTTAAAACTTTTATATATTTCATGTCTTGTATATTTCTAACTTTAAACAATTATTAAAATCTTATAAAACTTATTTTGAAATCCAACAATATATAAATTAACAATGTAGAAGCTTTCATTTAGAATTATTAAAAATAATTTAACATGTTTTCCTCACATCTACAAAATTAATGTATCATTAATAATTTAAAAAATTTTTATAAAGTTTATGTATGCAAGGCATGAAATATTTTAAAACAAATTTCAGTATATATAATTTGTTTAAAAAAAAATCTACTGGATTTTTAATATATAACAATTTAAAGAAAAGAAAAGAAAAAAATTATCACCTTAACAAAAGTGTTTACAGCCATAATAGCCATATCTGGCTGACTCTTCGCATAGTTCATAAGGTATAAATAAACCAGCTTCTTGAGCTCCAAATTATCAGTTTGCATGCAATTTACAACATCAGGAAAGAGAGCACTAAAATTAAAAGCAATAACACAAAACAGTAAATAATATTACACAACTAAACAGTAAACTGAAGAAAGAAAAGTTCAATATAAAAAGCAAAATACCTGACATCCTTCCCAACAGTCATAGATGCAATAACTTTCTTTACAGCCTCTCTTTTCTTTTCCTTTTTATCACTGTTAAGCTCACTTTTAAGTTCAAATATTTCACCTATAAAAAAATATAATACATTACTGCAATTGAACTCTATACAATAACACAAAAATAACCCTGCAACTCAGGAAACTTCCAAACTTCAGGCTGACTTAATAGTATAAAACAAATAAAGGTTATTATATATGAATAATAAATAAAACAGAAAAATTTTGAAATGATTCAACAACAAATCTACCAGGATGCTAATAAAAAGAAACTAATACTTAAAATTACATTTAAAAATTCCAATAATGAATTAAAATTAAATAAGGTAATTAATCGATTGTTAAGCATTTTACTAATATCTCAGCTAAAAAAAAAAAAAAATTTTAGTTAAACTTAATTTTTCTAAGTAATAATTATTTAATTGTCAGTAAGCTGATTGGTAAGGAGAAGTGACAAACTTTATATCAATTTGGTTCAAGTCATAAATATAGTTATGGCTAGAGTAATAAATAGTAAAAGTAAGCATTCCTCTCAATTTATAAGAAAATTAAATTTTAAAATGTTAAATGGCTTTATATGATTAAATATATGCTGTACCAAAGTGGCCCAGTAGACCAAAACAAGGTCTATTAATCAAGTTCAAGTCACTGAACAAAACCCTCCTTTCACATTTCTTCTTTTATAGTAAATATACATTTAATAAATTATATACATTCTCTTTAAAAATATTTTCCCTTTAAATATTAATTATGAAATATTTTCACATTTTTGAAGAATAATTTTTTGCAGTAAAGGACAATTCAAAATTTGGAACACTACCAGAATTCATAATGGAGCAAATTTATTCACGAGAAAAAAATAATAACACTCATAAATTACAAGAAATAAGTAGCTTTAAGAACAAAAAATTTTGAATTAAAAAAATTGATGAGGGAAAAAACCATTTTATTTAATAACCAAGTACATTTACTAATTGATTAGAAGATAGAAAAACACATTTAAAAATTCAGCATCCATAAGGAATCCTAGAAACCATGAAGCATATTGTTCGGCTATTAAGATTGCTACATTTTCTGCTTCTAATTAATTCCCAAATAAGATCTTATATGCTGATATTAATCACAAATTCAATATTCATACATTGAATACAGGAAAATAAAATGCATCCTTAATAAATTAATTATAAATTTTCTTTTATTTAACTGCTATACCTAACAAACGATTTTCTAGAAATGCATACATCTAAAAAAAATTAACATTTAATAATAAAAAAATTTATTAAGATATCCAATTGCATTTAAAAGTAAAATTTTAGTTCTATTAGAATATTTAAAATTTTAGTTTTATAAAACTGCTTTTAATTTCTAACGATCAGTTTCAAAATAAATTACAAGCATTTTAAAGTTGAAGATAATTATTAAAATGATCATTTTTAGAATTTGAAGCCAGCCATTTGGTAAAACATTTTCAAGGAAACTTTTATAATACTGATATTGTTATTGGGTATATTTTTAAAGTCCTTTATATAGAATTAAGAAACTTTGATTTGCCTGATTTTATCGGAAAAATTTTTTTTTTTTAATTATTCCCTACGGTAAATTAGTATCAGAGGAATTTCTAGATTTCAGAGCATCTTGTTGGAGATATACAGCAATAATACATTTTAATGATAGATTCCATTGTCTTTTTTTAAATTATTCATGCTCTACATATAAATCCTGTCAATTGAAAAACAATGTATCTAGACATTGATTGATTGATTATTGACAGGAAAAGGTAGCAGGCAGGTAACTTAAAAAATTAACAGGACTTTTAAAAAATTATAGTCATTGATAAAAACAGAAAGGGAGGAAGTATTTTCATATTTAGCTACTATTAGCTATTACAGCTATTTTAAAAATTTTGTACTATAGTTTCCTAGCTAATAAAATGTTATACTAAAAAATATTTTCAAGTTATGACATTAAATCTGGGATATTTTTAATATTGAAAGTAGAGAAAATATTTTGGGAACAATGAAAAAAATTTTATACATGGGAAATTGTTAAATGCAGGAAACATTAAACCAGAGTTCCACCATATACAAAAAGCCCTTATATAATATATTACATATCTTTAAGAAATTAATCTTGAATATAGTAATATAAACAAAAGTTAAACTATATGATTATATAAACTCATGATAAGAAAGTATTTCATCTTTTTGGTTTATGATTGTAAAGTGAAAATCAGGTGACTTAATACATGACACATTATATTAAAAATTACAAGATTAAAAGAGTAAACCTTTAATTTTTTAAAGAAAAAAAAACTTTAAAAGAATGTTTTAATTTGACAAAATTAAGATTTTAAAATTAAAGTTAAATTTTCTATTAAATATAAAAACTACTTGAAAATTACCTTTTTGGTGGTTGTAAAATATTTTGCATCAGTCATGATTTACTTTTGATAGTTCTCTGAAACTGAAGTAAAAATATTTGAAATATTTCATTATAAAATATAAAAATTTATAATTATATAATGGATACCAAATAATTTTTGTAAAACACATAGCAAATAAACAACTTTACCTTATATTTTTAAATTGAAAAGTGTTTAATATAAAAATCCACATTACAAATACAAAAGTCCATTAAAAATATATAAATTAATCAAAAACAATTCATTCAATAAAAGAAAAACTAAATGTGATTAAATAAAATTTAAATAATAAATGAAAAATGAGCACTAAAGATTTACTACATTATAAACTATACATTTAAAGTAGTACGATTTCTTATCTTTAATGTGTCGATTATACAGTAAAAAAAAAAAAAAAAAAGAAACAAGTTTTTGTTGTGGATTTACAAACCACTGTGAGTAATTTATTTACTTTCTTTTGAGAGATTTAGCAAAAAAATTTTAAAAAGTCAGTTTTTAAATTTTTTGCTAAACTAAGAATATTTTTTTACCAAAGACAATAGAAGGAAAACGACAGAACGATAAATCTATTATTCATAATAAAATTTATGAGAACTATAAATAAAGTGGTATGACAATCAAAATAACAAGCTTTACACCAAAATGTAATTAGATATTCTAGAGTCCACGAAGAAGCTTTAGATAAGAATTTTACAAGCATTTAAATGCTTTAACTTATAGCTGTTTTATATTAAAGAAATATATATACTTTACAGCAGTTAATGCATAAAAATTTTGTTTACATAATAAACAGGTATAATTATAATTCTTTTTTTATTACTTTTTAAACATCCCTAACTGAAATTTATTATTACAGTTTAATATATTAACATGAGTACAAAAAACTGATATTTATTGGTACAAGGCATGCCAAAGAACACAAACAACAAGCATGAATTATTCATGGACTTATAAATGCAATTTTTTTCTACAAAAAATATGAGTGTAAGTCGCTGTGAATTACAGAAATAAATTACTGTATACATAATATAAAACATTAAAAGCTAGATTAATAAATATTTACATACATAACTTAATCACAAACTCTATTTAAAACATAAGATCAAAATAATGTTTTTGATTAATAATATTCTATGAACAAATTCAACTAAAAAAAAATCTGTCAATTTCATAGTAATGTATTAATAATATTAAGTCTCTAATGACAATATAACTTATAATTATTAAAATAAAATTATACAAAAATTTACAATTAAAAAAAAATCAAACACAAAAATAGAAAATCTGGTTGAAATGAAAGACCATTAAAATTAAGACAAATTAATTTCCGATTCAACAGAAAAACAATCTTGATAAATTATATTTGATGAATTATAATCACCAATGATGTACATTAAATTGGTTTCTTTTGAACAGATTTAAAAATGTATTGTTCATTTGAATCTTAATAACCAATCATAAATGATGATACAACAGTAAACATTATTTATCATAGTTTCAAATGGATAGTACATTTATGAACTATAAAATTTATCAATACAAGAAATAAAAAAGTTCACAGTCCTAAACATAATTTAGAAACAAATATTTTGATAGAACACAAATCTGGCATTTAAAAAGGTGCATGGCACAAATTTAAAAAAATTCCAGATATAGCTTTATATTATTTTTACATTTTCATTCCTTAATAAACAAGTGAAAATATAATCAAAAACCAAAATATTTAAAAATTCCAAAAAGCCTCTTTTGGAAAATCTTTTATATTAAAATTCACAGCTTAATACACCAACAATAATTATTAAAAATATGAAAGTTAAGTATTAGAAAATAAAGAATTACAAAAGTAATTTGGATGATTTTATTGATGTAGCACATTAAAATTATGCATATATATTATAGTGAATAATTAGTCAAGTTAACAATTTTTAATATTTTTTTTTAAATCGGAAGCAATAGAGATTAGGTCAAATTTAAAATAGAAAATTTGAATAAGTTTCAAAATTTAGAAATATTTGTTTATTATATTATTTCAATTTTATATATATAAAAGTTTAACACGAAAGTCCGATACCTACAACCCAAGTGCCGAATATTCCTCTCTATCGGAATAAAATAATTCCAAGAAAAGCCAATGAGATGAATTTAAACTTAAGCTAATAAATAACAAAATAATTTCAATACATCGGTTTCGTTATCTACTCACATAAGTCTTATATTCCGTTTTCAATGATGTCAATATCTGTGTTTAGTCCGAATTAGTTTCTGTTCACGCCTTCTACTTTAGAAGTTGAAGTTTTTAATGTGAAAACTACAATAATTCATACACATCAATTTAATGTAAAGAGTTTAAATAAAATTTGTTTTATTAAGATTCGTATTGCAAATTAGTCTTTTTTAGTGTTTTAAAAATATTATCAAATGCTAAAAATCTAATATTAAAAAAGAAATCATTTTAAAACATTTGACACTTTATTGTAAAACAAATAAAATCAAATGTTATTACATTAATGTTGGTATTACTACAAAGTTAACAATCTATATATTCATTTCCCAGAGGAGAACTGTATAGAAGCATGCTGTCATTTATTAAAAGGAAATCAAATCCCGCTACATCGCTGATGGAACCGAAAATATGTGAGAACGTCAGCCAAGCCAGACTTTTATTTTCAACCGTAGAAGTAGTATTGCAACTCATCTTTACATTTACAATTCTTGTTTACTTTTGAATGTGTGGACTTCAAACATTTTTTGAACAGTCAAGTTGTCTTTTCTGAAAACAAATAAGTGGTTTGGAATGCACGTTAAACTGTATGTCCGGTCTAATTAGCCTAAGGTGTGCAAAAAAAATGAGAATAGTGTAGGAGAAAACACAGTTGCAATATATTATTTTATAAAATAAATATCTTAATTAAAATAATTAATAAATAGGCCCCCTTGATCTTGAGGCCCTATACTGAAGCCTAGTTAGCCTATAGGAAAATCCGGCCCTGCCCTCGTGTGCACAAGTCGACCGTAGAGCGACAAACCAAATCTCCAAATTACAATAGATCTTTTTACTTTTAGCGAACTTCAAGATGGTATATCAGGATGATTTAGAATAATTTAAATTTAGCGTTTATTTTTTCGAAACTTAAAAAAATTAAATGTATTTTTATTTCATAAATACAAAACTTTTATTCAAACTATTAATAAACGATTAAAATCCAAATATATAATCAAATTTTTGTGAATAATATATTTTTAGAAAATAAGGAACATTCGTCTTTAAAATAGAAGCGGAATAAATCATTAAGTTATTTTGATGCATAAATCTGTAAAAGCAAAAATAGTGTTTTACACTTGTTTCAGAGCATACGTGATTTAGCGATGATTGTTCAAAGTAGTTTTTTAATGTTAAAATAGCTCATGATCTTGTATATTTTAAAGAACAAGAATTTCGACTGTGGAAAGTATTTCTAATATTTTTAAATATTTAAAAATTAAACTGAAATCAAAGTTACACATAAATACAGAACATAAATAATTTTCTCTTGTTATCCATCTTAGAAAAGAATGAACCTTAATGCATTTTGAAGATGAATTAATTTGTGTTTGTAATTTATATAAATATTAAAAAGGTATTCAAATAGAAGGGTGATCTTTCAATATCTCAGTCGTATGTCATTCAATCTGATATTTTACGCTTCTTGGTACAATTGGGGAGTGATGTCCAATTGGCTAGCGTTCTGGCCTTTGGTACCACAGGCTCCAGGTTAGAATCCTGGCTGTGGCATGGATGTTTGTTAGTGGTTTTGAATCCACTTTAAACTGTAGGCCCCGGTCTATTTAGCCCTCGTGCAGGGCCAGATTTAGATGAAAAGAGGCCCTAGGCTATTCCACTTATAAGGACCTTTCACCTCTCATTTTTAAGTTTGTAAATTACTTATTATGTCTGTTTATTATTCATATGTGTAGAATTTCTCCTTATTTTTTAATGCAGTGTTTTAGTGTTTACTGTTTTTTGAATAGTGTAATTCTAATTTTGCTAACAATTTGAATGTAGGCCCTAGACTGAAGCCTAGTTAGCCTATAGGGAAACTACAAGACGACCGTAGAGCGACAAACCAAATCTCAAAATTACAATAGACCTTTTTACTTTTAGCGAACTTCAAAATGCTATACGTGCAGCTCTCAATACTTCTGGCAGAGTTAGTATAAAGAGCAAGATTAATTAAAATTCTTCTTGATCATTATCTTCAACAGCTGCTTCACATATTTCACAATATTTGGTTCACTGGTGATATTCCACATGAATGGTTAGTAACACAAATCATTCCCATTCTTAAACCAGGTAAAGACAACACTTCTACCTCAGGGATGGGCAAACTACGGCCCGTCGGAACATTCTATACGGCTAGCGGATAGAATTTTAATTTTACCAGTAAGAGGCAAATTAAAATAAAATATTTATTTATATATTATAAATCCATCTCTTTTTCTACTTTGATTAAATATATTTTTTTTCCTTCCTTTTTTTCAAAGGACTGATATTCTTTTTAATTTCTCTATTTTTGTTCCACAAATCATAAATCGACGAAAAATAGCAAACTAAAAGTAACTAAATTTGCCTAAGCCAAGCTACATATGCCAAACATAGAGTTTTACAAATCATTATCTAATTTAAGTTTCCCAAATTTAATATCTCACGCCCAGAAAATCAGTGCTACATTTGCTTCATCTTATATAAATGTGAACAAAAAGTTTTCAACCATGAACCTTAGAAAGAATTATTTCAGAAGTTAGGCTGACAGATGAGCATTTAGCCTCGTTCCTAAGAATCAGTACATCTCACTTCGAACCTCACTATAAGGAACTTTTAAAAATGAAATTGCAATTTCATTCATCTCATTAACATATTTAAATTGTAATACGTGTACATTGTTTTATATTTTTAGAAAAATTTATCTTGGCTTGCCAAACTTTTTTTTTTTTTTTTGATTTTTGGTCCACGACCGAAAAAGTTTGCACATCCCTGTCCTACCTCATATCGTCCAATTACCTTAACTTCAGTTTTAAGCAAAAATCTTTGGATGCAAGAGAACATTCATTTTCCAGTTCGAGACAAATTTCATTGCTCTATTCTTTTTAACCCCTTGGGTTGTTGTTGTTGTTGTTTAATCCTCAGTGTCCTGCAGTGCGGGACGGGTATCCCAAGAGTGATCTACTCATGGATGGAGGAAAAGGGGCAGCTTCTGTTGGGATGGAGCACCCGTAGGTAAAAGTCTGACTTTGGCTCCATGACGCTCTTACAGTCATATAAGACCGGGACCTACGGCTTAAAGTGGAGTCCGAACCACTACAAACATCCATGGCACCACTGGGACTCGAACCCGAAAACCTGTGGTACCAAGCTCCAGACACTCGACCATTCAGGCCCTATCCCTTGGGTACATTTGATGGCTGAGTTTTATCATGCATTTGTTTCACGAACGACAAAGAATATAAGTTCTATCCAATGCGTGTTTATTATTATTGTTATTTATTCACTCATTATAAGTAATACAGGATAATTGCATGCATTAATAAGTACAATATATTAGAAACATACTTTTAAATAATTTATTTCATTTAAGCATTTTTATTTATTTTTATTTATTTAAATTGTACTTAAAAAAAAAAAAAAAAAAATTTTTTTTTAAAAATCTTTTTTATTTATTTATCATTTTTTTTTTCCATGGGCACGTTTTTCTAAAGAAATATTCATAATTGTAGCAGCCTGAATAACGTAATCATATTCTATCAAAAAAAAAAAAAGGGAAAAAATTTTGAATAAATACAGAATATTGTCTAAACAAAAATATTTACTTAGAATTCTCTTAGAATGGTTTTCTTATGAGGAACTGCAGAATTGTCAAATAAAAGTTCATCAGCATCGGCGCAACAGCACAGTGTGTGGCTCAAGGCCGTCTACCTACTGGCAGATTTCGAGACGAGAGATGTTTTTCTTTTCTTTTTTTTTTTTTACGGGGTAGGTTTGTCAGCTCTACGCCCAACAGTCATATCAGACCGAAACCTACGGCTTAAAGTGGATTCCGAACCACTACAAACATCCATGGCACAGCCGGGACCCGAAACCTGTAGTACTGAGCGCCAGCCACTGGCCATTCAGGCCCCAAATAAAAATAAATAAATAAAAGTTACCAAAAATAAAAGGGGAAACATTACTTTTTCTCTTCAATGTTTTTGCAACTAAGATGTTTAAAAAAAATTTTTTATTACAGTAATAAGCATCACTTCTTCGAAGATCAATCATTTTGTTACCTCTGACGATAATATTATTACTTATTTATATGTTTTATTAGGGCCTGAATCGAGTGGCTTCTGACGCTCAAATATTTTATTCTTAGTGGTTTTTCTAAAAGTAATTTCTCGTATTGCGGGGGCATTGTAATATTAACGCGCCCCCTGGGTAATGCAAAGTGAGTATAGTTTCAGGATCCTATGTCTGCATTAGAAAAGAAATATATATATATTTTCAATTCTATCAAATGCCTTATTTCTCTATTAGTAATATTAACTGTTATAAATCATGTCTATAATTTATTCCATAAATCATATAATTTATCCCTATTTGATCATTAACACGGAGGATTCAAGTATGAAACTTCTAGAGGTGTACATTGCAGTCGCTGCTCTTAGAAACTGGAAGATTCAAAGGCAACTATGACAGTGTGCACAAGTTTTACAATGACAGTCAAGATGTTTGATGGGAGTTTTTGGCAAGAGTTAATTGCTATTTGACACTTCTTTTGTCTGTTCATGGTATATACAAATCAGGGGTGGTGAACCCAAATGATCTTGCGGGCCATTTTGGAAATGCATCACAACTCCGCGGGCAGCATATAAAATTATATATCCCCATATTAGATTTGGACTACTATAGACATTTTTTGAGTGAGAAATTGAAACCTAATGAGTTACTATCATTGTGTTTACTATTATTCTTACATGTAAACATAGGTAATATAATAATAATGATACTAAACGTACATTGTAAAAAAATATACACTAAAAATGAAAACAAAAATTATAATGAAATCATTAAAACACTTTCACTTAGGGCCTGAATGGCCGAGTGTCTAGCGCTCGGTACCACAGTTCTCGGGTTCGAGTCCCGGTGGTGCCATGAATGTTTGTAGTGGTTCGGTATCCATTTTAAACTAAAGGTCTCGGTCTGTTTACCCTAAAGATGAGATGCTGACAAGATGCCAGTAGAATGGCAAACCAAACCACTCTTTCTCTTAGTTTTTACAAATTGTTCTCAATTTGAGTATTTCCTCAACGTAATGGGTGTTGCAGGTTAGCGTTTGTTTGAGCGTGTTTTGCGTTTGGCAATTTCATTTCCGAAAAACGATTTGGAGGTGTAAGTTGAACCAAAGGCGCAAACAACTTTTTGTGGCAGATTTTTCAAATTTGAAAATTTCTCTATATATATCTGTCTTATATTATCAATATCTGTCATATATTTTGTCTTATATTATCATATCTGGCAAAATCTGTCATCATATATTCGCAAGAATAGTATTTTAAAATCATTAGTTTTTCTCACAATTTCGGCAGTTAATTTTTGAACACATGGATGCACAAATGATTATTTTTTTAATACATTGGTTTTCACTACTTTGGCCATTATAAAATAAATATATTTTGTAAAAGTGGGATAAATCTCACAGGATGGAAAAATTTTCAAGGCAGGCCGCGGGTTGGCCACCGCTGATATAAATGGAATTTTAAATTTAGAATTAATTAATTAAACGATTTCAGGTTGGGTTTTTTCCCATAATGGTTATCAAACGGATGATGATGAATGAAGTGGTATATGGGAATGTGAAGCAACAAAGACTATAATAATCACAATATATATCAACAGTAGTTTTTCCTTATTTTAATGTCACTCTCCACAACGCTCTACGATTGTGTTAGACCGGGACCTACGGTTTAAAGTGGATTCCGAACCACTACAAACATCCATGGCAATCGAACCCGAAACAGCCACTCGGCCATTCAGGCCCGGTTATCAAACGGTTTTGAAAGTAAAATTCAAATAAACAACAACAGAAAAAAAAAAATGTGATCTTTTATAATAAAGTTGTACTTTTAATTTTATTTTATGAAAAATTAGATTAATTAATGCGGGTTTTTTTTTCCCTAATCCTCAATGAAATGGCGTTTTTTATCTGTTTTAGTAATTATTCAGCTTGAAATGCTGTTTAACACCCAATCTTGCCAACGAAATTGTTTTGGAGATAATGAGCCCAAATCTTATATCCCTAAATTATCTATATTTTAAAATTTAATAAAGGCTTAAAATTCGGCGATATTTTTTTTAATCGTAACAAAAGTGTTGGTTACACTGCATTTTAACCGTTAATTAATAAATACTACTGTGTCCAAAAATAAGACAAATTTTCAATTTAAATTTCTCGTCCATACGGTATTTCAATTTTTTTTTTTTTTTTTTTTAGGTTGTTGGCAGTGTCCTTGACATCTCTGTGAAATTTTACATCAAAATGTTATTGCTACGTTACGTAAGATGCTAAAACTGATTCCGGCGATTTTTGAAATGTCTGAATTAATAGAGCAAGAACATGTGTTAAATTTTGTTTGCGGAAACGTATAGAATGTTGCAAAAGGCATTCGGTGAGCATTTCTATATCGGTAAGAAATGTTTGCAAGTGGTATAAACAGTTCAAAGAAGGCAGAGAACGTGTTGAAGACGAAGAGACCTCTGGTCGACCAACAACCTCAACCGACGAAGCTCACGTCCAAATATTACAGATTTGGAGCTTGCAAACCGTCGATTTACAATTAGAGATCTTGCTGATGATGTTGGAATTTCAAAATTCCATTTTAAAAGATGTTTTGGGCCTCAAATGCGTCAAATCTTATTTGGTACCGAAAGCACTGAATGCGCCAACTCACACTGCATTGATTCTTCGTGACTTTTTCCCCAAAAATGAAAACCATATCATTCCACAACCACCGTATTCACCTAATTTAGCATCGTGCTACTTTTGGCTATGGGGTCTGAATGGCCGAGTGGTTGGCGCTCTGGCGCTCGGTATTACAGGTTTCGGGTTCGAGTCCGGCGGTGCCATGGATGTTTGTAGTGGTTCGAATCCACTTTAAACCGTAAGTTCCGGTCTAATAGGATCGTAGAGCGTTGCGGGGGCATTGTTACTCCGCGTCCGTGGCGTATCTTCAAGTTGCACGCGCCCCTGGGTAATGCAAAGTGAGTAACGTCTGTGCAGCGTTGGCCTTAAAGGCATCCAAGACCAAGCTGTCTAAGTGTTTGCTAGCTGCATTAGAAAGAAAAACTTTGGCTATTCCCTAAATTCAAAAGACCACTGAATTGAAGAGACATTTCAAAAATCGCCTGACTCAGTTTTAGCATCTCACAAAACCAAGCGTAACTCAAACACTAATGAATATTTTGACGTGAAATTTCACACATATGTCAAGGGCAGTGCCAACAACCTAAAAAAGAAGAAAAAAATTGAAATACCATATGCCCGGGAAATTTAAATGAAAACTGGTCTTAATTTTTGGATGCAGTATTATTTGTATCTCTTTTAAAATTTATAAATAAATTTACCACTTTTTTATAAATTTTGAAAACGGAAATTATTTTTTTTAAATTAATTAATTTTATTTTTTAAAAAAAATTTTTAATTAAATTTCTTCAAATTCCATAAAATGGTCGATTTTTTTTAACTGTATTTAAACTTTTACATCCAATTTTTTATGAGTTTAGTTAATTTTACAAATAAAAAGGTAATACTTTAAGTTGATAAGCAAACTTTGGTCACATCAGACATTTTAAATATATTTTTTTGTTTATTTTAAAATATAAAAGCACGTGAATTCCTTCTCCCCACTGTTTAGTTTTACAGATGCAAGAATACATTCTAATTTTCTGGTTGTTCTTCAATAGTGTGAAATGTTTAATTATGTTATTGTAAAATATATTCATACATTTTCATTTGAATATTCATTACTTCAAATTTGCAATTAGTTTCAATTTATTTTATGATAAGTTGTATTATATTTGTAGTGGTTTGGAATTCACTTTAAATCGTAGGTCCCGATCTAATATGCTCGCAGAGCTTTGTGTGAGTCATCCATAGCACCGCCAGGACTCGAACCCGAAACCTGTGGTACGGAGCGCTAGCCATCAGGCCCCGAAAAGGTGTATGTTGCGTTCAGTTCAATGAACACTCAATTCAGTAAGAATGCTATTTGTATGGAAATATTAGGATAAAGATGTCACTGGGGACATAGGGGCACTTAAAACGGGTGAGACGTCCAAGACGTCCAAGGTTACAGCAAAAAGAACGCAAATTTAAAGAAGGGCATAGTGTGACAAATGTTACCCAAGAGTTTCGAATAGGCAAAAATGTCATTTCACGAGCTTGGAAAGTCTTCTAAATGATAGGTACAGTAATTATGAGTTAAAGGTTCTTGCTATTGTGCTGAATGAGTAACGTCGGTGCAGCGCTTACTTATGGCATAAAGATAATTGTCTGTTTTGCCAGCTGCATTAAAAAAAAAAATGGTTGTACCCCATTAAAATAGTTTCCACGGAAGATACGCTCAAAAATTCTTAACTACCATACCCCAGACAACAATTGGAAATCCTTTGAGAATGATAGGAGATCGAGGATCAACTTTTATTTTTAAAGCTTTTAATGATTAGTGGAGAAGGTATTTAGCATTTACAGATTACTATCGGTGTTTCACGGGGAAATGGATAGTCTGAAAAAGAACTCCACGTATGTTTGGACAAACATTTTTTTCTCTTGAGGAATCAATAATGGTCTACGTGTAAGGTTTAATTATTATTATATAACCGCGAGAGGTCGCGGTTAAAACTGGTAACTGTGACCAGTAAATGGGACTTTAACTGTGTGGTCCAATGTGGTAAGGACATGCGGTGAGATTTTCATACCACGAGGAGAACACTAGAGCGTCAGATGGAAACAGACGATCAGAGACCGCTTGTTGGTTTTTAACTATTAATACTATTGTAGAAGAGGCATAGGGTGCCATGTGTACGTATGTGCTAATATTGTAAATAAACTAATGTAAATAGGAAGAGAGATTGGTATTTCATCCTGATACAACTAATTGCTAGCATAGTAGCTAACATACGGATATGTAGATAAATTATAAATGGTTCTTAACAGCGTAGAAAATCGTCGTACAAAATGGACACCGTTCGAATTTTTGACTGACTTTAAAATAAGAAGCAAAAATTTTTATCAAAATTATTAGAAATGATGGAAGTCCAGTCCCAAAAAAAAAGTTCTATTAGACAAGAAGCTAAAACGAGCATTCTAAAAATCCAGATTAAAAAAAAAAAAAGAAATCCGTATTAAATGACAAGAAAAGGAAAAAAAAGGGGTCTAAACTTTAAGTCGATGATTCAGTAACAATTCAATGAAAACAGTTTGACGTTAATCTGAAATTGAGATTAATTCTTTGGTCAATATAGTTAATAAAGACTGATTCGTGGTTGCAAAAATTGGTGGCCATGCAAAACATAATACAATTACTGCTTCCGCAGGTAAGATGAAATATTTTTACACAGTGCGAACATAATGCATCTTGATATTTTCTTATATACAGGGTGATTATAATTAAAATCCCACTTTCAAAATGCTGTAAAAAAGAACCACTCGTCACAATGAGTTGAAATTTGAACTGAAGATACTTGAAGAAGGGGGGAAACGTTATGGCATCAAAAATAGTTCCACCAATTTTTCTTATCCAATTTGGTATGACCTTGCCGTTGTGGATGGGGTTTTCACTAGCAGTGCCACAACTGTTAAATAACTTGAAAGTTATTTTTCCGTCAAAACACCGAAACAATCAACAGTTGGCTTAATGTGCAATTCATGCCAAATACGTTGTCATTTCGATTCAAAATATCACTGGCGGCCGAATTCACTTTCTTTAGGTCGCTGACAGAGCTATCTATTAATACACTTTGGAATTTTTGTCTTGTTACAATACCATTTCCCCCTGTCTTCAGGTATCTTCAGTTCAAATTGGAACTCATTGTGACGAATGGTTCTTTTTTTTACAGCATTTAGAAAGTGGGACTTTAATTACAATCACCCCTGTATGTATATACTTCATCTATGTTTTGTACTGTTTTTCTTTCTCAATTTATATCTGAATTCATAACTAGTGTGTTATTTTCGAGTTGTGAATTATATTTTTTTAAATATTTATCATTGTAATTTATTATTATTCAATTCCTTCTATTAGCTCCCACTCTCCCTATATATATCTTATTCAAATTTTCAATCGTTCATAAAATACTTTTTATTCCACCATTTAAGTTCAAATACAACTATTTTGAACTTGTAGCGGATGACGCTGTATGTTAATACAGTTTTCACAAATATTAATTCAGTAATTAAATTTAATTAAGTAATTTTTTTTTTTTTTTATTTAAGTTGCATATATCTACCAATAGATGGCGCCAGATAAATTTAAAAAATGAATGAAACTATTTATAAAGGACTTTCCGCAATATAATGAAAAAAAGTAGAAATTGACTTTAAAAATTTTTTTTTATATTACTTGTTTTTACAATATTTTTATAGACATATAATGTTTTTTTATATCTATTATTTTTTAGTATGTGTGATATTTTCAATCTGTAAAATCTTGTAATTGTGTAATTCCTTGTGTTTTAAAGTTCCTGAAGCCAG
Organism: Caerostris extrusa; assembly: GCA_021605095.1. Classification (NCBI taxonomy): domain Eukaryota; kingdom Metazoa; phylum Arthropoda; class Arachnida; order Araneae; family Araneidae; genus Caerostris; species Caerostris extrusa. Next base: position 99,922 of record BPLR01012115.1, read on the forward strand.
CGACATTCTGCACGACCGAATCTGCATTATTTTATTAATTTTAAATCGTGACCATAAATGGCAGTCCTCGATGGCCTGTTTGAAGTAAAAAAAAGCGATCACTCTCATACTGAACTCTGGAAAGAAGAAGAAAAGAACGATGCTAAAATAAGGAGCTTACTACGAAACAATACGATCTTAAATTTATGTTATTGTTTAAACTTTATTGTAAACAGGGTTGATGTGTATTAAAGATCTACCGTCCTATGTGTATTTATTTATTTATATAATTACCATCTTGATTGTCATTGAACCGTCTATAACTTTTAATTAGCTTGAAAAACCTCAAAATGAAATCATTTTTTTTTTTTCATTCTTCTTTATAAATGAAATACTTTTACTTTTTTTTTTTTTTTTTTTTTTCAAGATTGATGAATTTTTTTATAAACTTTCCGTGCTTTAATAAGCTTCGTTAAATTAATTTATCTTTTAATTTCGATAATTTAAAACAAGCAAAAGTAGTTCAATTTATAAGAAAATGTTATTTCTTAATGAATAAATTATCCATAATCGTAAACAACAACATGTTTTTCAAAAATATCACATTTGAACCCAATTACTGAAGCCTGATATCAAATAAATGAAAATATTTAAGATTTTATTATTTCTTTCTTTATTTCTTTGCGAATCATTAAGGGAAAGAAGAATTTTATTTCGAAAAAATCAAAAATTATTGTCTTACTGAAAACAAAATAAATTAGTTCCCAATTAAATGAGTATAAACTAGAAATTTTGTTGTACTAATCAGTATACAAATAATGAACATCCAAATAAATTTTGATCACTTTTAAAAATACACTTTTTTTTTTTTTTTGTGCATTTATTAAATTTGCTAAAATTAATGTTTATTTTTTATATGTTATTAAATATTCAAATTTCACGGAAATATAGCATAATTGAAAATGAATTCATTTCCATATTTTTGCTGATTAGTATTTTGAAGTATTCAAAATAATAAAACAATTAATTCCGCTAACTTGTGTATGAAGTCGTTTTAATGAGTTTATTTTTAACTTTATATGGTTTCTACTGAGAAATACTAATTGTCTTTAAAAAGTAATAAAAATCAACAAGCTTCTTAAAAAAATCTTGCAAAAAAAAATATCTGACATTTATGAATTTGTTGAGATATTATTTCCTTTAACTTTGTCCATTTTTCTGCTATTTGATTATTTTTGAAAATAATCAACGTTTTTAAGAAATCGTGTCTTAGTCGTCATTGAAATTATGTCTCAGAATAACTTATATGTTGGGACAAATTTCATATTTCTTCGTACTCTAATAATCACACTGAAGCATCAAAATATAAATTCATACGAGATTATAGCTTTTATTTTATGCTTCTTATAATGCCATAATTTTTAAAAAAATCAGAGTTTGGAGGGAATCATTCTGTTATAAATATTGAATGTACATTCATGTCCATAAATTAAGGATAATTCAGAATCACACAGAAATTGAACTCTAAAATAAAAATTTCACCTGTAGAATTATCACACACATCTTGAAGAAGAATATGCAAATTACAGGAAACCACCAGATAGCGCGGATAGTACGTCACAATGGCGAGAGTGTAAGAGAAGGGTATATAAGGAATGGTGGCAAAGAAGTAAAATTGTTCACAAGCGCTTTAAAAGCTTTTCAGAGCAATAACCGCATAGTTATGGCACAAAGGAAGCATTTGGATGATTTTTACGTGGTAGAATTATCGGACGCCTGAAATGTGGACGTACCCAGCTGGAAGTATCCGAGAACTTGGAATAGCCCAGAGTGTCATCTCCAGGCTTTGGCAACGATTCCAAGATGACGGTAATGCGAGTAGATGTTACAGCACAGGTCGCCCCCGAGTTACAACGCCGAATAAGGACCGGTATTTAGCAGTTACTGTCAAAAGAAACAGACGGAGCACAGCATCAGACCTGTCTCGTCAGCTCTCTTCATCTACCGGTACGACAGTTTCAAGGCAGACCGTGTACAGACGCTTAGGGCACATTGGTCTATATGCTCGTAGGCCTGTCAGATGTGTTCCACTTACCGCAACTCACTGTCGCCTGCGATTAACCTGGAGTAGAGAGCACGTATTGTGGACACCGCAACAGTGGTCTGGTGTGATGTTTTCCGACGAGTCCAGGTTTAGTTTGCAGTCTGATTCTCGCCGGACTTTCATATGGAGAGCGCCAGGTACCCGTTATCACCAAGAGAACACCATTGAACGACACCGTTACGGTGGTGCAGGATGGCTCGTTTGGGGAGGAATTATTCTTGGTTCCAGAACTGACCTGCATGTTCAGAGTGTAAAGATGACAGGCCACATCTATCAGGATGTCATTCTGGAATAACATGTTCGTTTGTTTTTGGGGCGCCATGGGTGCTGAATTTCTGTTTATGGAGGACAACGCTCGTCCTCACCGTGCAAACATTGTAGACGAACGCCTTCAATTGGAGGATATCACCCGTATGGATTGGCCAGCATACTCACCGGACTTGAATCCAATAGAGCATGTGTAGGATATGCTTGGCCGACGAATTGCAGCCCGTCAACCCCTCCCACCTGTCAACCGGAACTTCGGAGGGCATTGTTTGATGAGTGGTGTAATATTCCCCAAGATCAGATTGATAATTTGATACTCAGCATGCGTAGGCGTTGTAAGGCCTGTATTGCATCGTCCTGGAGACATACTCCATATTAACCATCATACTAACCATGTTATACTGTTTTTTGTAAATAGGTTCTTTTTTGAAATTTGCTCCAGGAGTAAAAATCGCAATTTTTATTAATTATGTCAAACATATAGCATCTTTTTTGCTCTTTACCTTTTGTTTAATAAATAGACTTTACAAATAAGTCAAATTTGTTTTGCTTTTGTATCTTTCTTTGCCTGAACTTCATTATTCTTAATTTATGGACATGAGTGTAAAAGTTCGTATCATCAGAACATATTTTCTCTGGCCCTCTAGTAAAGAGTACACAAATTATAGAATAGAGTTATTTAAAAGCACCATAATAAAAGTCCGTATTTCATCTAAATTAAGAAAAGAAACAAAACTTTGCATACTAATTTTCAGTCAAAAGTTATAGCTTAATTTAATTAAAAGGGAAATAATAAAAATTCTTTTGTAATTTTAATAAGGTTATTAATTAATTAAATGTAATTAATTAATTTAAGTAATTTTACTATTAATTGATTATTAATTATTATTGCTTAACTAATTTTACTACGAAATTGAAAATGTTAAGACATGTAGTTATAATAAACAAAAAGAAATCAGTAGCTCCTGATGGAAAAGTGCCTATAATTCTGCCCCTCGGTGCCACAAGTTTCAGGTTTGAAACCTGGCGGTGCCACGGAAGTTTCCAGTGGTTCGGAAACCACTTTAAACCGTCGGTGACAGTCTAATGTAACTGTAGAGCGTTGTCCGCAGGGCTGACAATCCTACCCCTAAAAAGAAAACAACTTATGTTTTGGAATCTGTCAGTAGACTGACGGCCTTGGCCCGCCATGGGGCTGTTACGCCAATGGAAACGAAGAAGAAACAAATATAACTTCTCTAACCTGTGTTATATTACTTTCTACTAATTTTAGCATTAAAAATAAAAACCTAAAAACTTCTTTGTGAAACTTTAATTTCTAAAAACAACACATAGATCAGGTGGTATTTTATGTATCAATCTTTATACCTAAATACTTTTTTTAATAGTAAACAAATCACTGTAATTATTTTGTAAAAAATAATCATCAATTTTTAAATCACTGTAATTATTTTGTTTGTAAATTAACCAATAGAATTTCTAACAACGATTACTTCTCCAAAGATAACCATAGGCTTCAGGTTCGAATCCTGGTGGTGGCATGGATACTGTTAGTGGTTTGAAATTCACATTAAACTGTAGGTCCTGGTTTAATTAGCCCAATGTATACAAAAATTGATCTTAGAGCGACCAATCAAACCCAGCTAATCTCCCAAGACAAATGCGGCCGGATGGTAGATTGGCTAGCGCTTTGGGTTTTGGTACCATAGGCTGTTCGAATCCTAGCGGTGGCATGGATGTTTGTGAGTGGTTCGAAATCCATGTTTAATTGTAGGTCCCGGTCTGTTTAGCCCTCGTGTGCACAAGTTAACCATAGAGCGACAAACTAAACTAAAGATAAATTGTCATTTTAAGAATTAAAATTTTACCTCGCTATGTATAATACATTTTTATGGTTTATCTCAGAAGCTTTTGAAGTTGGGTCTACTTATGAAATAAGAGTAGTTTTGACTTTATATGACATTACTGTACAAAAAGAGAAAGTGTTAAGTACTACATGAGTGAACTTGTAATATTTTACAAACTCAGAAATTAATTTTTATTTTAAATTTCACAAAAAAATATTTCAACAATATTAATTATCATATCTTAGATGATATTTTTGATTAAAGTATCTAAATGATTATTAAATATTAAAAGATGTTCTTCTATACTACTGTGCCCAAAAAGTAAGATCAATTTTCAATTTAAAATTCCCTGTGCTTATGGAATTTCAATTTTGTTTTTCTTTTTTTATGTTGCTGACCCTGTCCTTGACATCTGTGATGAAATTTGTGAGACGCTGAAACTGATTCCGGCGATTTTTGAAACGCCTGAATAAATTGAGCAAAGAACTTGCATTCAATTTTGTTTGCGGAAACGTATAGAATGTTGAAGAAGGCATTCCTATATCCAAAGAAATGATTAGAAGTGATATAAACAGTTCAAAGAAGGCAGAGAACGCGTTGATTGGTTTGGTTTGGTTTGTCGCTCTATGGTCATCTTGTGCACATTTTGGGCTAAACAGACCGGGACCTACAGTTTAAAGTGGATTCCGAACTACTACAAGCATTCATGGCACCCCTGGGACTCGAACCCGAAACCTGTGGTTCCGAGCGCCAGAGCGCTAGTCATACGGCCATTCAGGCCCCGAGAACGCGTTGAAAACGAAGAGCCCTCTGGTCGACCACCAGCCTCAACCGACGAATCTCACGTCCAAAAATTAAAGATTTGATGCTTGTAAACCATCGATTTACAATTATAGACCTTGCTGATTATGTTAGAATTTCAAAAGAATCGATCAATTCCATTTTAGGCCTCAAACGCCTCAAATCTCTATTGGTACCGAAAACACTGAATGCGTCAGCTAACACTGCATTGATTCTTCGTGACTATTTTGCCAAAACAGAAACCCATACCGTTCCACAACCTCCGTATTCGCACCGTGCGACTTCTGGCTATTCCCTAAACTTAAAAGCCACTCCGGGGACACTGTTTTAATTCGATTGAAGAGATTCAACGGGAATCGCCAAGCACTTTGAAGGCCATCCCTGCCGATGACTTTTTAGCATGCATTGAAGATTGGAAAAAAAGCTGGCATAAGTACATTGTGTCCGGAGGGGATTTCTTTGAAAGCCATGAAATAAATTTGGAAGAATAAATAAAGAGTTTTTTGAAAAAAAAAAAAATAATTGATCTTACTTTTTGGGCACAGTAGTAGGTAGCTCCTGATAGCCGAGTGACAACTCTGTCGTTCGGCGCCAAAGAAGTTTGTAGGGGTTCGGAAACCACTTTAAACCGTAGGTGCTGAGTCTAATATGATTGTAGATCGTTGTCCGTAGGGCTGACAACCCTACCCTCGAGGGAAAAAAAACAACTCATGTTTTGGAATCTGCCAGTAGGCTGACGGCCTTGGCCCACCATGGGACTATTATGCCATTGAAGACGAAGACGAAATATATATAACTTTTCTACCCTGTGTTATATTACTTTCTACTACTTTTAAAATTAAATATAAAAACCTAAAAGTGTCGTTTGTGAAACTTTTTTTTTTTAAAAAACAGCACATAAATAAGCGTATATTTTATGTGCCGAACTACATTATACCTAAATACTTTTTTAATAGTATACAAAAATCACTGTAATTATTTTGTAAAAAAAATCATCAATTTTTAAATCAATGTAATTATTATTTTTCTTTTGCAAATTAGCCAATAGAATTTCTAACAACTATTACTTCTCCAAAGATAACCACAGGCTTCAGGTTCGAATCCTGGCGATGGTAGGGATGTTTGTTAGTGTTTCGTTATCCCCGTTAAACTTTAGGTCCCTCTCTAATTAGCCCAAAGAATGCAAAAAAAAAAAAAACTACCGTAGAGCGACCATCCAAACCAAACCAATCTCCAAAGACAAATGTGGCCTGATGGAAAATTGGCTACACTCTGGCCTTTGGTAACATAGACTTCAAGTTCAAATCCTAGCTGTGGCATGGATGTTTGTTAGTGGTTCGGAATCCACGTTTAACTGTAGGATCGGGCCTGAATGGCCGAGTGGATAGCGGGTTCGTGTCCCGGCCATGTATGTTTGTAGTGGTTCTGAATCCACTTTAAACTGTAGGTCCCGGTTTGTTAAGCCCACGTGAGACCGAAGATGACCGTAGAGCTACAAACCAAACTGTAGGATCCGGTCTAATTAGCCTAATGCGTGCAAAAAAAATTACCGTAGAGCGACCAACCAAACAAAACTAATATCCAAAGATAAATTGTCATTTTAAGAATTAAAATTTAACCTCTTTATATATGATGTATTTTATATGTTGTATTTTATATGTTGTATCTCAGATGCTTTTAAAATTGTGACTTCTTATGAAATATAAGTAATTTGTACTTTATATGATATCACTGTACAAAAATAAAAAGTCTTGAATCTTCCTGAATAAACGTTTAATAGTTTACAAACTCAGAAATTAATTTTTATTTTTAAATTTCACATAAAAAATTTTTAACGACGTTAATTATCGTACTTTAGAGGATATTTTTGTTTAAAGTATTTTAATGATTACTAATCATTAAAAAAGGTTCTTCTATAATGTAAAAAAATTAAATTTAATTATAACATAGTTTTTAAGCACACTTTCACAATTCGCCATTAAATCGTAGACGAAATTTCAAGAAATATAAATCAATAACTCTGGGTTATTTTTTTTAGTATTATCGATTTAAATTTCTTAATTGCGTTTTGTGAAAGTCTGCTGAAAAGTATTATGTTCTAATTGAAATGTTTTTTAAATCGTTACATTCAAATGCCATTGATGATCAGTAATTACGTTACTATTGAACTTGGCTGAATTAATTTACATCCATTCATATATTTACAGAAATAGCTTTTTTCATACCTTTTTTTTTTTCTAATGCAGCTGGCAGATAGACCGTGATCTTTCGCCATAAGGGCTGCGCCGATGTTAGTCACTTTGCATTACCCAGGGGGCGTGTAACTTTGATGGTAAACTACGGACGCGGAGTAACAATGCCCCGCAGCGCTCTACGATCCTATTAGGACCGGGACCTACAGCTTAAAGTGGATTCCGAACCACTACAACACCCATGGGCAAAGCCGGGATTAGAACCCGGTACCTGTGGTACCAAAAGCCAGAGCGCTAGCCATTCGGCCATCAGGCCCCCTTTTTCATACCAATAATATTATTTTCAATGCCATGGAAAATATGTTTCAGCTGCCAACTTCATTCAATTTATGTTGTTTTATAGTGTGATAACAAAAGAAGATAAGGAAGAGCGGCAAAGCTGCAGCAGATTCAGTGTTAACCAGGGTGCTTCATGAGGAGGCCTGCTACGTTATGCTCTTATAAGGCACTTTCTCGGTATGAGGACATGGTCGAAAAGTACTGAGAGCCCCACGAATTAATGGCTTGCACCTATGTTCGGCATTTGTAAAATAAAAATAAAAATAATGTAGTAAGAATAATTCCTTCAAATTATACACACATATTACATATATTTCGTTTACATATATACATATGTTTCGTTTAAATTCACACTGTTCATATACAAATAGTTTTGTTATTCGTAAATTTTTAAACATGCTATTCTCTACTAGGAATGCTCATATCCGCCAACCATAATAATTATGACTTATCGTAGTATAATTTTCTTTCCTTTTCTTACTTTCTATCTTTTTTTTTTTAATTCAACTGAAGTCATGCTACAAATTAATGGTTATTTTAGAATTATTTTTGTCTTGAAGTTTGTTCGCGTTTGTAATTTTTGTCATTGTCTTGAAAAGATTATGACCTGAGGGTGACCGAGGGACTAGCGCTCTGGCACTCGGTGCCACAGGTTTCGGGTTCAAGTCAGGCGGTGCCATGGATGTTTGTAGTGGTTCGTAATACACTTTAAAACCGTAAATCCCGGTTACTGCAGAACGTTGGCCGTAGGGCTGGCAACCCTGTCCAGTAAAAGAAAACATCTCCTGTCTTGAAATCTGCCGGGGAAGATAGCCTTGGCCCATCATAGCTGCTGCACCATTGATGATGATGATGATGATGATGATATGATTGATTACGGCGGATATCGTTAAAGCACGTGCTTATTTACTTTATTGATTACCATCTTTTTGAATAGAGTGTAGCTGATAAAAAACAATATGTTTCATACTTCATCAAAAGATTTCAAAGCGAGCTTTTAGGAAAATGCAAGTATGCCAAAATTATATCTTGATACAGGTTGCCTTAGAGGGTTTTCTTCGTGCTATGTTAAATTTACAAACATAGAAAAAAACAAAGGAAGCACAGTACTATGATCTGTGGCTTTGTCCTGATGTTCTGATGTTTTCAATCAACAGATTTGATGAAAGAACGGGGAAGACAGTTGAAGTTTGATTAGTCGTTCTACGGTCATTTTGTGCACACTTTGGGCTAAACAGACTGGGACCTACAGTTTAACGTGGATTCCGAACCCCCAACAAAAATCCATGCCAACGCCAGGATTCGACCCTCAAGCCTGCCCTGTAAGAAGAAAAACATCTCCTTCCTCCAAATCTTCCTGTAGCCAGATTTTCGTGGTCCACCATGGGGCAGTTGCGCCAAATAAGAATAAGAAGATGTGTAATATGAATAATATATAATAATAAGAAGAAGATTATTGGATCAAGTTTTATTGGTTGTGAAGGCAATGTGTTGTACTAGGTGGGCTTTCGCCAATTAACGGGATCGCCAAGCTTCTCGCAAACTAAATTTCCATCCTGGGCCTTCTACCCAAGTTGTATATCTGCATATGACATTTTAGCTCTTGGATTCGTCTCTGTATCTTGTCCTCTATCCTCTACAAAAATGTTTCCTCCGCTTTTACTTCCACCTTTGTTGCATATAGGCTTTCACTACAAATTTCACTTATTTTTGAATTTTACATGTATAAATCATATTTCATTATAGCTTTTACTGTTATATTTTGATTTCAAATGAACTTTTTATCATCGTCAGAGAGGTTTTCTTTTTCTTTCTGGACCTTCATACATCTTATACATTGGCCCCCTTTGAAAGCAACGCCCTTCAACAACGCCCTCTTGAAAGCAACTCACTGGTCGCCTTGAAAGGTTCTTCTGCAATTACAATATGACTCACTTCATTTATATCCATTGGTTCAAGCCAGCTCGAGCTCTCTAAAATTCGACGCCGAGCCTTGTACACCTTTTTAACTCATATATATATATATATATATATATATATATATATATATGAGTATATGACTATGACTATATATATGACTTTTAGGCTTTTGGATTTGTCTTGAGTTTCTCTACCTTCTGCAATACGTTTCCTCGTATTTCTTCTCTACCTTCGTTGCATAAGCCATATAAAATGTCACTTATTTTTGGATTTTACACGTAGAAATTTGAATTGAATTGAATTTGAATTATGGCTTTTATTGCTATATTTAGTTAGACCTGTTCAAGATTTTTTAAAAGGGCCCTTTTAACGCTCTCATAATATGTTTGGGTCTTGATATATATTAGCAGGAACTGGGTGCACGACGAGAATTCTAAGCCAATCTCCCCTACGTAGTGCGACTCATCATCCCCCCCTTCACTCTAGAATCTTTCTACCTTCCTCTACACCAGGTGGGGCCCTGAATGGCCGAGTGGCCAGCGCTCTGGCGCTCGGTATCACAGGTTTCGGGTTCGAATCCCGACAGAGTGTTTGTAGTGCTTCGGAATCCACTTTAAACTGTAGGTCCCTGTCTGTTTAGCCTAAAAGTATGCACAAGATGACCGTACAGCGACAAACCAATATATACCAGGGGTGGCTAACCCGCGGCCCGCATTGACTATTTTTCCTACCTGTGAGATTCATCACACTTTTACAAAATATATTTATCTTATAATGGCCAATAGTGAAAACCGATGTATTAAAAATATACATTATGTGTGCATCCATCTATACAAAATGAACTGTCGAAATTATGAGAAAAAAATTAACTTCGATTTTTAAATAATATTCTTGCGAATAAAGGACACATATTGCCTGTTTTATTTATGAGTTCACAGAATAATTAAACTATATTCTGCGAACTCATGATGCGCGCGCATCTTGGAACATCTAGTATAACAGGTTATAATACGAATATAAAAAAATGCCTATAATCGGTCTAAATCTAATAGGAGGATATATAATTTTATATGCGGTCCGTGAAGTTAGGATGCATTTCCAAAGTCGCCTGCAAGATCATTTGGGTTGGCCTCACCTTTTCTACATAATCATAAATTTAAATTCTGAAAATTATGTATAGATTTCAAATTACTAACATTTCAAACTGGACATAAAAACGTATCTCTAATCCGGACCCGCTTTCCCATACGAACCAATTTCATAGATGTTTTCCTGTCAAAATATTAAATATTAAATGAGATATGAATTAATTTATAAAGAAAATGAATTAGTCAACATTTTAATCTAATAGACTTCAGGGCATATGTTAAATTTAAAAATTAAACTACTATCAATTAATGATAAAAATTCAATGTGCCATAGTAACTCTATCAGAATTCTACAACTATTGTATAAAAATTATGTCGAAAATTCTATCTCACTCAATTAAAAAGATTAAAATTTTCTGATTAATCATCTTTAATCTAACTTTTTTTCTTTTTTCTTTTTTTTTGTGAATGCACGCCAAAAATTTAAAAATGGTTCTTCTTATTATAAATAAAGTCTAACTTATAAATATCTTTTTTTTCAAAAACGAAGATTTTTTTCTTGTGAAAGCGAGGCTTGTACGAAAAGCTGATGGCTGTGGGACTCTTATTTCAGCATTTCAAACTAGCTTGAATATTTTTTATCAAAACTCTGATAATTAAAAATTCAAATTAACTTCCAAGAACTCAGTCTCTCGAAAGTTCTCTTTAAGTTTTCAAATTCCATAAAAGAACATCAGATTTTTGATGTGGAGCAAAAGAATACAACACATTATCCTTATGTCCGATATTGTTTTGTTTACTTTTGCTATTATTTTTTTGTATTTATAATTTATTCTTTGATAATTGAATAATTATCTCAGCAATCACATCAGAATTTCTCTTTGCTTTTATGGCAAAAATAAGTACCAATCATTCAAACTGTCACAGTAAATTTTGTAGATTTTAGTATTTTAGCCTATTTATTTATTTTACATCAAAATAGTTTTTAGATAAAAATTAAATGTTGTTACATTTCCTAAACAAGAAATAAGATATACTGAATTTTATACCAATATCAGATATACCAATTGCCAATTAGATATATCATTACCAATAAAATATACACTTATTCAAACTATGTCATAATAAATTTTTGTGATTTTCTCATAATATTTATTCTATATTTACATCAAAATAATTTACATAAAATTAAATTTATTATTTCTTTAATAATAATGAAAGTATTTCAGTTCAAAATTTTCATATTTATATTTTCTAATTTAAATTTATTTAACTTATTTAAATAACACTTCATCAAATCTGACGAAAATCATTCAAACTGTCACAAAATTTTTTCTTAGATAGTTTCAGTATTATAGCCTATTTTGTTTGTTTTACATCAAGGAATGAGTTTTATAAATTTCAAATGTATTTAATAAGGAAAATATTTCAGTTCAAACTTTCATATTTTATATTTTCTAACTGAAATTTATTTAAACTTAATTCTCTTTACTTATTAAAATATATGATTAAATCAAACTATCACAATAAAATTTTTGTAGATATCAACATGATAGCTATTCTATACACTTTACACCAAAATAGTTTTACATAAAATTAAATATTGTCTGTTTCCTAAAATAAAGAAAATATTTCGATTTCAAACTTTTTCATATTTATATTTTTCTAACTTCAAATTTATTTAACCTAATTCTCCTTTATGACGAAAACAATAGATGCTGCCAGCTCACTGTATTGATTCTTTCGATGACTCTTTTTTGCTTCAAAAATGTACGTATCGTTTCCACAACCACCGTATTTCCCACCAGTACGACTTCTGGTTATTTCTAAACTCTAAAAGACCACTCCGCGGATACTGTTTTCAATCGTTGAAGAGATTCAACGTGAATCGCCGTGAGCTGATGGGTCATTCCTGCCATGATGATGTTTTAGCACGCTTTGAGGGATTGGAAAAGTTGGCAGCAAAGTGCATTACCTGTCTGGAGGATTACTTTGGAAGCGATGAAATAAATTTGGAAGAATAAATAAAGAGTCTTGAAAAAAAAAAAAAAAGTGGTCTTATTTTTTGGGCTGGTATATATTCAAGTATATCCATAGCTGGCGTAAACAGATGAATTTTGATAAGCCTACTTCGGGTCTCCAAACTCAGTTCCGAGCCATCAGACAGCTCCATAATTTCCGTAAATATTTTTTATTAGGTTTAACTATAGCAAAATGAAGACAATTGGCTGTGATTTTCATTCTTTGTGAGCATGCCGCAATAAGGTTGGAGGTAATTTCCACTCTATTATTTTCATATTAATGAGCTAATGAAGTCCAAAAAGTAACAATTCACATCTGTTTTAAAAGAAGCTGACATATTTTTAACAAGGAAATTCTTTGAATTTGAAAAGGTTCCAAGAAAATAGAACGCTCAAATAAAAAACAAAAGTAAATCCGAACACAAAGCTTACATTTAGAAGGGAAAAAAAAGAGCTACGTTAAATTAAAATATTATTACTAAAATAAGTTTGTCAAAATTTCAATTTCAATTTGTAAGAATATAATAACGAGATCCTCAGAACATTTGAATTTTATATTCTTTTTTGTGTTATTTGAGCTTACCAAATGAAAAAAAAAAAACAATTAAAAGATTATTTTGTTTCCGAAAAATTAATTATTTTTAAGGAATAAAGTTACAAGCACTGAGTAAAATAAATTCAATACAAGCTGAATTTTGGAAGAATCGAACCATTGAATGAATTTTTGCGTTAGAACAAATTTAAAATAAAGTATTTGAACATAATGCGTAGTCATTCTAAAAATATATGAATGGAGGTCCCTCTATAACATTAGAAACCACACTTTTTTTTTTTTCTCCGTTTCTTATTGTTATTTTTACAAACTTAAATATAAATTACATGAAATTTTTATTTTGTTAATATTATTATTATTATTATTAAAGAAGTAAATGATTGTTGTGCAAGAAAATTGAAAAATAGTTAATTAGTGCATCAAGTTTGAAAAAATGTTTGTATCTAGTATTTTTTCATATTTTCATTATAAAAATTTAATTACTTTGGTTTTATATTTTTGCCTTATGTTATGATTTTATGTTGAAGCTGTTAATCAGTTTTTTGTTTTTAAATTTGAATCTTTCATTTTTGTTCATTCATTTATGGATCACAGCATCTTATTCAAATATAGTTTCTGTTTAGTTGTGCAATCGCGGCTCTATTCTTCGAGCCTCGAAAATTTTATGCGATCGAGAGCATCTTCCAGATATCAAGAAAGAGTCAATTTAGTATCGTCAAGAAGGAATTATAAAGCAGGTTGAGAAATTAAGATGTAGTCAGTAGCGTAAAAATCCAGGGTAGCATTTAGCAGCTAGCAGGATGAAAAGATTTTTAAAAACTGAGATTTCATTTTCCTTTTCTGCTGGTAACACAGAAATGCCTTTGGCCAGAGTTAAGATATGATGTAATAAAATGCCCCAGACTTTGTGGAGATCTTAAAGTCTCAAGAGAACTTTCTTTTATTAAAAGTAAGATATCAAAGAGGAAATAAAAGTTTAATAAGATTTGAAAGAAAGATGATTGGGAAGAGAAAAATGAGACACATTTTTTTCCAGCATAGCAATGTTGAATATTTTTTTTAACTCAATAATCTGGAAGTTTCGTTTAACAACAACAAAACGCCCACTTGAGCCCTAGTCTTAAAAATGCCTTACAAGGGAACTTTATTGACTTAACATTGATGATATTATAGTTTTATATATTAATGTCTTTATTATTAAAAAATAATATTTATTTTATTTGTATAAAGCATTGTATTGCGGCTCTGATTTGTATGTCCTTCTCACAGAACCAGGCGCATGCTATGCTACATTTTTACATTTCAGATTACCTTCCTATAATTTACAACTTCTTTTATCACAAATCTTCTGCTTTAATATAAATTATGTTATCAGGCTTTTTAATTCCATTTAGGATAATGAAATGAATAAAAGATTTATCGAATTTTATGAAGATCAATTGCAATTTATGTTTATCAATTTAAGGATGGCAAATTATAATTTTTAAGTTTATATCGAAGACATTTCAGCAAGATCTTGAATTTATATTTTTCTACTTTCATTTACATTTTAAATTATATAAATTATAATTACATTAAGTAATATATTTATAAACATATATACATTATATACATATTATTGCAACACCATGAAGGAATCCATGTTATTGCAAACACCATGAAGGACTCACGCGAGTACGCTGAAATTTTCAGGAAATGCAAATTAGCGCATGATATGCAAATGATTAGAATTTCAAATCCGTAGCGCATGTATGCTGAGCAGCGCCTCTGAAAGGCGGATGGATCAGAATAAATACACGTTTGGCTGTAGCGAGGCGTGTATGGTTATCGGTGGTATCTGCAGTGGTAAATGTTAGCTCAATCGTTACTATGCGCCCTTCGACGAAAGAGAGCGAGATTTGAACAACTTACAGAGGTTGAACAGGGAGAATTATCGGCCTTCGTGAAGCTGGGATTGTCTTATCGTGCAGTAGCCGCTCGTGTGCAGCGTAACAGCAGCATACAGTGATGCGTCTTTGAAGCAATGGACGGACGAGTGTCGGACAACTCGAACTCCGAGTGGACCCCGAAATGGGACGTCAAATCACGATGATAGAGACCAGGTCCGCATAGCGCTGACGGACCGTACAGCTCCTCTAGACAATTGGCAGAACAGTGGTCAATAGCTACAGGTGTTTCGTTGTGGGCTTCATCAATTCGTAGACGTCTGCTGCAGCGTGACCCTTTATACAGTATCCCTCTCACGCAAACCATCGCCGCCTGCGGCTACAATGGGCCGCTCAGCATAGAGATTCGGCATGCTGATTGGCAGCATGTCGTTTTTCTGACGAATCCCGCTTTAATTTGTGGTACCATGATGACCGCATTCGTGTCAGACGCTGTCGATGAACGCCACCTTCCGGGGTGCATTATCGAACGCCACAGTGGACGAACACCAGTTATGGTCTGGGGTGCCATAGCATATCATGGACGATCTCAATTGCAGAATTGTGGGCAATCTGAATAGCAACCGGTACATCAGTGGAAGTTCTACAGCCCCAAGCTGTACCTTCCTTCAAAGCTGCCAGGCATTGTATTTCCAACAGGACAATGCCCGCCCTCATATCGCTAGGACTGTTCAACTTTTTGCAACGCGGCAGGTACAGCTTCTTCCTTGGCCTGCGTATTCCCCGGATATGTCGCCGATTGATCATGTGTGTGATTTCGTTGGTCGGCGTCTTGCTCGTGATCCTCGTCCTGTTGCCTCTGCAGACGAACTTTGGGTGCGCATACAAACAATATGGAATGCTCTTCCTCAGGCAGACATTCAAAATTTGTTTGACTCCATGCTACGTCGTGTAGCAGCACTTATTGTGGCGTGTGGTGGCTACACAAAATACTGATTCCGATCTCTTGTTATTGTTTGTTTGCTTTGAACATTTAATCATTTATTTGTACCACTACCACTCAACTGTGTATTAAATTTAATTCAAGTATGACGATTCCTTCATTGTGTTGCAATTTTCACAAACATGAGTTTATATATATATATATATATATATATATATATATATATATATATATATGTGTGTGTGTGTGTGTGTGTATTACATCTATTTAAAAATATAAAGGAAGTAGGAAAATATTAATTCAAAATCTTGCTGAAATGGGTTCGATATATAAACTTAAGAATTATAATTTGTCATTAAATAAAATGATAAACACTAATTGCAATTGATCTTCATAAAACTGGATTTGTATATATATTCAGTTTTATTTATATTCAGTTTATATATATATAAATATATATATATATATAAATATATATATATATATATATATATATCCCTTTCTGAAATTGGCTCATGAAAATCTATTTGATCACCTTGATAACTCAAGATGAAGAATTGAAATATTGCAGATTTATACTTAGAACAATAATAAAGCCAAACTATGTAATATTTCCTTTAAAATTGACATATTTTGTTTATGTAATTTTCAAAATGTTTTTTTTTTTAAGATTTCTAAAGTAATTACGCAGAAATGAGTGCGAGGATTCATGTTTAGTAGTAAAATATTACTATTACAAATTCCCACAAAAGTTTTTTAGTTCTCGTTATTATAGGAAAACGAAACTCATTCCTCTTTTATCTGGTACTCTACAAAAGTTATAATTTTAAATATTGTTTTAAAAATATAGTTCATATACTATTCAAAAATTAAGAAATGTTACCATACCTAGGAGTTTTGACTACTATTATATTTGCAATGAAACTAAAACACAAGAATGTTTTAAAAATAATATTTCTCAAACATTTTATCGTAGGCAAACCATCCATGTCCTGTTGTATATCTTTATCTTTACAATTTCTTTCGAAAGTTTTCGTTCTCGTTATTATGGGCAAACGAAACTCATTTCTTTTTTATCGGTACTCTACAAATTTTATAATTTTAAATGTTGTTATAAAATATTGTTCATATACTATTCAGAAAATAAGAAATGTTTGCATACTGAGGAGTTTTGACTACTGTTATATTTGCAATGAAATTAATTAAAAGATTGTTTTAAATTGATATTTCTCAGACATTTTATTGTAGTGCAACCTTCCATATTCGGTTGTAAAACTTTACTATTACAATTTCTTCAAAAGTTTCTGTTCTCGTTATTATGGGGAAACGAAACTCATTCCTCTTTTATCAGTACTCTACAAAATGCTATAATAATTTTAAATGTTGTTATAAAAACATAGTTCATACACCATTCAGAAATTAAGAAATGTTAGCATACCTGGGAGTTTTGACTACTATTGTATTTGCAATGAAATTAAACACAAGAATGTTTTAAAATAATATTTCTCAAACATTTTATCGTAATGCAAACCTTTCATGTCCGGTTGTATATCTTTATCTTTAATTTCTTCAAAAGTTTTTAGTTCTCGTTATTCTGGGAAACGAAACTGATTCCTCTTTTATCAGTACTCTACAAATGCTATAATTTTAATTGTTGTTATAAAATATAGTTTACATAGTATTCAGAAATTGAGAAATGTTACCATACCTAGGAGTTTTGACTACTATTATATTTTGCAATGAAACTAAACAAAAGAATGTTTTAAAATAATATTCCTCAAACATTTTTACCGTAGTTCAACCATCCATATCCGGTTGTATATCTTTATCATTACAATTTCTTCAAAAGTTTTAGTGCGCGTTATTATGGAATGTGAAACATATTCCTATTTTTATAAAAAATGTGATCACTTTCAATGCTGTTATAAATTATTGCATATATACTACCATTCAAAAATTAGTAATGGCGTACTCTGAATTTTCATTACTATTATATTTTTAAAGGAAATTAAACTCAAGAATGTTTTAAATAATATTTCTCAAACATTTTATCATAGTACAACCATCCATGTTTAGTTGTAAACACTGTACCATTTAATTTCTTCAAAAGCTTTAGTCATTTAGTCAAGATTTAGTCATTCTATTTCTATTAGTACTCTAAATATCTGATCACTTTAAATGTTGTTAAAAAGGTAGTTCATATACTATTCAGAAATTAAGAAAATGTTAGCATACTTAGGGATTTTTGACTACCATTATATTTTGCAATCAAATTAAACACAAGAATGTTTTAAAATGATATTTCTCAAACATTTTATCATAGTACAACCATCCATGTTTAGTTGTAAACACTGTACCATTTTAATTTCTTCAAAAGCTTTAGTCATTTAGTCAAGATTTTAGTCATTCCTATTTCTATTAGTACTCTAAATATCTGATCACTTTTTAAATGTTGTTAAAAAGGTAGTTCATATACTATATTCAGAAATTAAGAAATGTTAGCATACTTAGGATTTTTGACTACTATTATATTTGCAATCAAATTAAACACAAGAATGTTTTAAAAATGATATTTCTCAAACATTTTATCATAGTACAACCATCCATGTTTAGTTGTAAACACTGTACCATTTAATTTCTTCAAAAGCTTTAGTCATTTAGTCAAGATTTAGTCATTCCTATTTCTATTAGTACTCTAAATATCTGATCACTTTTAAATGTTGTTAAAAAGGTAGTTCATATACTATTCAGAAATTAAGAAATGTTAGCATACTTAGGAGTTTTGACTACTATTATATTTGCAATCAAATTAAACACAAGAATGTTTTAAAAACGATATTTCTCAAACATTTTATCATAGTACAACCATCCATGTTTAGTTGTAAACACTGTACCATTTTAATTTCTTCAAAAGCTTTAGTCATTTAGTCAAGATTTAGTCATTCCTATTTCTATTAGTACTCTAAATATCTGATCACTTTAAATGTTGTTAAAAGGTAGTTCATATACTATTCAGAAATTAAGAAATGTTAGCATACTTAGGGATTTTTGACTACTATTATATTTGCAATCAAATTAAACACAAGAATGTTTTAAAACGATATTTCTCAAACATTTTATCAGTACAACCATCCATGTTTAGTTGTAAACACTGTACCATTTTAATTTCTTCAAAAGCTTTAGTCATTTAGTCAAGATTTAGTCATTCCTATTTCTATTAGTACTCTAAATATCTGATCACTTTAAATGTTGTTAAAAAAGGTAGTTCATATACTATTCAGAAATTAAGAAATGTTAGCATACTTAGGAGTTTTGACTACTATTATATTTGCAATCAAATTAAACACAAGAATGTTTTAAAAACGATATTTCTCAAACATTTTATCATAGTACAACCATCCATGTTTAGTTGTAAACACTGTACCATTTTAATTTCTTCAAAAGCTTTTAGGTCATTTAGTCAAGATTTAGTCTTGGCTTCCTTATTTCTATTAGTACTCTAAATATCTGATCACTTAAATGTTGTTAAAAGGTAGTTCATATACTATTCAGAAATTAAGAAATGTTAGCATACTTAGGATTTTTGACTACTATTATATTTGCAATCAAATTAAACACAAGAATGTTTTAAAATGATATTTCTCAAACATTTTATCATAGTACAACCATCCATGTTTAGTTGTAAACACTGTACCATTTAATTTCTTCAAAAGCTTTAGTCATTTAGTCAAGATTTAGTCATTCCTATTTCTATTAGTACTCTAAATATCTGATCACTTTAAATGTTGTTAAAAAGGTAGTTCATATACTATTCAGAAATTAAGAAATGTTAGCATACTTAGAGTTTTGACTACTATTATATTTGCAATCAAATTAAACACAAGAATGTTTTAAAAACGATATTTCTCAAACATTTTATCATAGTACAAACCATCCATGTTTAGTTGTAAACACTGTACCATTTTTAATTTCTTCAAAAGCTTTAGTCATTTAGTCAAGATTTAGTCATTCCTCATTTCTATTAGTACTTCAAATATCTGATCACTTTAAATGTTGTTAAAAAAAGGTAGTTCATATACTCATTCAGAAATTAAAGAAATGTTAGCATACTTAGGAGTTTGACTACTATTATATTTGCAATCAAATTAACACAAGAATGTTTTAAAATAACCTTTTTTTGTCACTTCACCTGTTATCATAATTAAAACTAAATTTCTATGAAATATTATTCTATAATTATATATATCAATAATCACAATTTAGGTATTAGAAATACCAGTGGAAAAATATAAATATTATAAAAATATTAGAATAATATTCTTAACAATTCTTTTTTGGAAATTACCACCTCATTTATTACCAAAAATACCAGAAATTATTCAGAAAAACTCTTTAGCTCTAATCGTCCCTATTTAATTACTCTATAATCAAAGGAAATAAATAATCATTATAAAACCATTATTTCTAAAAATAGAAAATGAAGAGAACACAATAATACTATTAGTAAAAATTATTAATAATAATATTATTTCTCACTGATTCATTGTATTAGTGTTACAATACAATGTTATTATTATTTAAATACAAATTTTATTGAAACATGCGATTTTTTAATAAATACAGAAAGTTTACTTACATATTATCGAAATTTTCTTATTCTCTCTTTCTTTAAAAATTATATTATTTTTCAAACAGTAACTTTGTTGAAATGTCTTTCATTCAGATGAATAGAGTTCTTTTTAAATTTATAAAACTACTACGATAATTTATGAGTATTGCAGGGTGAAGCACATATTGATTAAGGAAAAAGAATTTCTGTTTGAAATAAGATCTTAATTCATGTAAATTATAACAAAATTTGACAAAAAAAGATGAAAATAAAAACATTAGTTTAACATGTAATGTACAGAAGAAACATATCTGGGACAAAAAAAATCTAGTTGAAAACTTATTAATTGTATTTCCAAAAAAAAAATTTTTTAATTAAAAAGCATGCACTAAATTATTTTAAATGAAAAAACTGCATGCTTTGTTTCACCTTTAGATGCTTTTTCCAAATAATCATTTAAAACTTTGAAAAATGTTTAATTTTTATTTCTTGTTTCTTTTTTCAGTTTTCTTTTGCAGAACCAGTGTTCAATAATAACTATAATTGTATACAGTTTTTAATTTCACCAAAGGTACAAATTTAAAAGCAATAAATGCTGATCAGCCTGAAATGTGACTAGGACTCAAATGTGTGAGTCAATGTCATCGCTTTAAAGCAAGCAGTCTGCATGAACTCTAGATGTTATCATCATCATCACTTTAAATATAAGCCTATGACTTAAATGTGGAGTCATCATCACTTTACAAATGTAGTCTATGACTTCAAATGTAAATGTATATTCTTTAATACAAGTCTATGACTTAAATGTGATCGCACATCTACTTTAAATGTACAGTATAAGTAGAAATGTTTGAGTCATCTGTCTGTCACTTCGCATGTGGTCTGGAAGAAGCTGATATTTGGTCAAATATCACTTTAAATAACGAGTCTGGCAACTATCGATCATCATCTACTTCAAATGTAGCCTATGACTTATTCACATGATCATCATCTTAAATGCCCAGTCTATGACTTAAATCTCTATCATCTATCCATCACTTTAAATAGTCTATGACTTAAATGTGATCATCATCACTTTAAATGTAGTCTGTGGCTTAAATGTGATCATCTATCTTTTAAATGCAAGTCTATGAACTTAATGTAATCGCTCATCATATGCTTTAAATACTGTGTGAAA